>CAUYPK010002424.1:0-30474 GCA_963574355.1 Loris lydekkerianus
CTTTACCTCTTTCATGTTTACATGGATGGAGCTGGAACATATTCTTCTTAGCAAATTATCTCAGGAATGGAAGAAAAAGTATCCAATGTACTCAGCCCTACTATGAAGCTAAATTATAGCTTTCACATGAAGGCTATAACCATACTATAGCACAGGACTATTGGGAAAGGGCCAAGGAAGGGGAAGGGAGGGGGGAGGTTTTGGTGGAGGGAGGGAAATGGGTTGGGCCACATCTATGGTGCATCTTAGGATGGGTACAGGCGATTGCACTAATGTACACAGCTATGATTTAACAATAAAAAAAATAAAGAAAGAAAGAAACCAAATAAACTGGAGTTTGGGGGGAAGGGTTTGAAAAAACCACAAATGAGCATATTGCCAAATTTTCTGTCTAAACCTTTTCTTTTTTCACTCTATTCCCTTTATCAGCTATTACATATACCCTCAAGGCTTTAACTATTACCTGACTTATGCCTCAAATTCTTTTCCCAACTACAAACCTGTATTCCTAGCTAGTCACCAGATATTATCATATCTGCATATTATCTAAGCCAAGATTTACCATCTTAAGTTAATATACCATTAACTCAAATTCAACATTCTCAAACCAAACTTACCATTTTTAATAGCTTTGTTAAAGTACAATTTAATGATAAGAAAATCATCTTATTTTAAGGGTGACATGATTTTTCAAAATTCAAATTAATAGGAGGGTAGAAATGATTGGGTTTCATTGTTCATGTTTCTAAGGTAACCAAACATCTCAATTTGTACTGCAAACCAGTCACAATTCCCCAAATTTCCAACTTTGTTAAACATGGCACTATTCTTCCAAGCCTAAAATCTTGTTGCATTTGATTTAGTTAATGTACTGCCAAGATGTATAGACTCCACCCTATACAGAATTTCTTGAATCTATGTCCATCTTTCCACATTTGCTACACTAGCACCCTTGTTCCGAGATAACTAGAGTAGTCTATAAGCCTCTCCTGCTTTCACCTCCTTCAAGTCCATCCTGTGTTATTTGGTCAGGCTAATTTTTCTGACCAATTTTCTGAACATATTTCTGAACGTTATCATTCCTCAGATCAAAAATCTTCAGAGGCCCATTTTTCAATCTACAATGAAAACGTTGCTATAGGCAACAATCCTCAGTGGGTTGAAAATGTGTTGGGCAGAAGGTTATGAGAAAGCAGGCCTGGGACACCTCAACCTGGCATCAGATGCACCTTGACATAGTGGACTCAGAAGTATACTCTACCTTTCTAACAGATTTTGCTACAGTTTGAGTCGAATCTAATCAATTTTCTAAATGTAACTTGAAGGTAAAAAAAAAATACAGAAAAATAGGGGAATAAATTAAATAGCAACAAAAAGAAGTAATTAAATAAATCAAGAATGTGGAACACTCTATATACATGGATAGAATAAATACCTTAGAAAAGCTGACAATATGAAACAATAAGGAGAGGGCAGACCATGACAGAATAAGAGAGACTAAATGTTCTAATAATTAAATGCCATACATGAACTTTGTGTCTTGAGTCAATGCATCTATAGGACAAGGCATTTTTTGAGACAATTTGGAAAATTTGAATTTGGGTATATATCAAACTGGGTATTGATAACAGTAAGAAATAACTGTTAACTTTATGAGGGTTAATGATAAAAAGACAACTACATTTTAAAAGACCCTATCAATTTGAGACCCACATTTCAGTATTTGTAGATGTAACGACATGATATCTTGTGTTTGCTTTAAAATATGTCAGCAAAAACAAAATAAATGAGGAAAATCAATTCAAGAATTAAGATTAGCAACTTATAGATATTCTTTGAAGGTGGCTGTTGGGTCTACAGCATGATGCAATACTATTTTCTCTTCCTTTTGAGAATGTTTGAAAATTCCTATTAGTATTTATATACTTTAAAGCTTTATTTAAAAAGACTATTTAGAGTCTTATCAAATAAACTCTCACTCTGCCTGTGTTCAAAGTCTTTGTAACCTGCTACTAACTTCTTTTCTTTTCTTTTATTTATTTATTTATTTATTTATTTATTTATTTATTTATTTATTTATTTTTGACATAGCCTTCCTGACTTTTTTTAGTTATTGTGCTAAGACATTTACATTCTACATTTACTAAGTTTTACATATATTCTTGTAAGATGTACCGCAAGTGTGATCCCATCTGTCCCCTTCCCTCTACCCACCTGCCCCCTCCCTTCCCCTCCCTTTCCCCCTTTCCTATTCATAATTGCTAAGTCATGGAAAAAGCCCAAGTGCCCATCGATCCACAAATGGATTAATAAATTGTGGTATATGTACACCATGGAATATTATACAGCCTTAGAGAAAGATGGATACTTTACCTCTTTCATGTTTACATGGATGGAGCTGGAACATATTCTTCTTAGTAAAGTATTCCAAGAATGGAAGACAAAGTACCCAGTGTACTCAACCCTACTATGACACTAATTTATGGCTTTCACATGAAAGCTATAACCCAGTTATTACCTAAGAATATGGGGAAGAGGGAGAGGGAAGCAAGGGAGGGGGGAAGATGAGCGAAGAGAGGGTGATTGGTGGGATTACACCTGCAGTGCATCTTACAAGGGTACATGTGAAACTTAGTAAATGTAGAATATAAATGTCTTAACACAATAACTAAGAAAATGCCAGAAAGGCTATGCTAACCAGTGTGACAAAAATGTGTCAAATGGTCTATAAAACCAGTGTATGGTGCCCCATGATCGCATTAATGTACACAGCTATGATTAAATAAAAAGAAAGAGAGAGAGAGAAAAGCAAACAGAAAAAAAAAAAAAAGTTAAAGTGCTACAGGCTTTTTGGGAAATGATCTAACAAATCTTTTAAAATATAATAAAATCTTTAATGCCACATTTCTAAGTTCTTCCTGGAACCCTTCTACAAAATTTAGGAATGAACAGAAACAGGAAATAAGCATTTACCTGTTAGTAAAGGGTAGCTGAATAATGCATGGCACAGTTCCATCATGGAATATTGTGCAGCTGTTTAAAAGAAGGAATGAAAGCCACTAGCTGAAAGATCTCAATGAAGTATGTTGGAGTAGGAAAAAATAGGAAAATGTTTCTTATACTAAGTCCAAAGTCTCTAAAAAATAAGAAAAGAAACATATATATATATGTGTGTGTGTGTGTGTGTGTGTGTGTGTGTGTGTGCATGTATATATATAGTCTCCTTATATAAGTAAAAAAGCTATCCTTTGTTTTGTGGAATACTAGAAAATGAAGGGGATGTTGTGCAAGATTCAGGAAAGAAAACCAAAGAAACGAAGTGGAAAAACAATGATGACCCCTAAAACATGATTACACTTACAAGCTTAAATAAAATTGTATATTGGAATAAAATTAATTGAAAACTAAATTTAAATAACTGAAATTAAAAATTAAATAAGTGACCCTCTTCTGCTAACTGCACCCACCAAGGTCATGTCAGTAATCACAGAAACACAGAGAAGCAGCTCTGCTTAACAAATGATGAGGAAGGTTTTCTAACATCAGATAAAAATCTGGTCATGCACACTAGTGCAACTTCCCGAGCCTGACTAGAAGTAGATCCATCGAGCTACTTCCGGGTAGCAATGACTCAGCAAGGCCCGGCCTGAAACTGCCTCTACCTAGATACAGCCAACGTGGTACCATGCCATTGGCCCAACCCTGTCATGCACCTCATCCCCCACCTTCTTTCCCTGCCCCTTCCCCATGCTCTATATAAGTTGCAGCTTGACGCAATAAAGTTGAGTTCCTGCTTAAAAAAAAAAAAAAATAAAAAAAGAAATAAAATCAGAAAGGAAGGGCAAAGAGAGGGAAGGAGGGAGGGGAGTGGGGCTTTGGTGTGTGCCACACCTTTTGGGCACAAGACACGATTGTAAGAGGGACTTTACCTAAAAAATGCAATCAGTGTAACCTGGTTTATTGTACCCTCAATGAATCCCCACCAATAAACAATAAAGAAATGAAAAAGAAACAAAAAGCAAACAAACAAAAAACCCCCTAAAAACTAAAAAAGAGACCCCAAAAAGGAATAACTCACTAACTAGGTTGATGGAGCAATAAATCTTAAGTGTGATGGGCATATGTGTTACATTGATCATGGTGACGGTCCCATGGGTGTGTGCATACTTCCAAACTCATCACATTTAATACATAAAATATGCACAGTTTTTGTACATGTTAGACCTCAAAAAGGTTGTTGAAATGTATATTCTGAGGACCAGAAGACTACCTAAATGAATTATACCTTCCATAATTTTGAACAGGCCATGGCACATTCTGCAAAGTAGTTTTTGACTCCACACCCACTGGTCTCAGTTGCTTGTGAATAGGCTGCTGGTGAGTCACACATACGGGCAAAAACCAGCATTTGGAAAGGAGATAGTTCTTTCTATTCTTTCTATTTCTCAGCTTATTCTGAGTGAAAAAGACAAAATTTATCTACTTAATTATTAGAACTGTATAACTTATAATTTGTCCTTTTCTACTTTTTACCTTCTTTTGCCTTTACCCAAACTTTAGGTTTAAACAGCCTCCTGTCTCTTTTTTGCTTCAGAAACACAATGGCACTTTAAATTCATTTTTAATTCTTTATATCATGTTGACTAAGGGTGAATATATTTTCTTTTTCAGAAGACAAGTTGTGACAAATGTAAAGTCTGCTCCAGAGCGTCCGTTCTGTGGACCCCCCTTCCTAATTGCTAACCTCCTTGTACCTGACTCTGCAGGTGCAGGAGCTGTGAGTGTATTGCGTGAAGTGCTTCATTCTGATGTTTCTTCCTCCACTCCTCCCCAGGAATTATGCAGCCCTGTATCCTTTGCTCGCTTCTCCAACCCGTGATTGCGCATCCACTTAATTTCATGACATGACCTGCCCCCACTTGGCTATTGGAAAATATGAAATAATCTGGTTTAAATTTAACTATTCCATCCAGTGTCTAGTGCTAACCAGGCACCAGGATGGGCTCTGTATTATAAAACTCATCTGGTTGGTATTAAAATTTTCTCAGTTGTGTTTACCCAATGCTTTACTGTCTTCTTCCTGAAACACTTGCATTTGACTAGTTTGTTTGGTGTGCATAGCTCTGTGAATTAGAATCATCAAGTGTATTTGTCACAAATGTAGATTTCTGGAATTCAAAGCTTAACAAATTTTATGTAGGCAGTAAGCAAGTGAGGTCAGATGGTAGTGAAGAACGTAGAAATGAGAAGAAATGCAATTTAATCACTTAGAGCTCCACATGCTTATTTATAGGCGAGAACTGTCTTTTTTAAGGACCATTTGCTGAGCAACCTGGTCGTCATCTACGTTGTATACCTGTGCTGCCCCTTACATCATCCAAGATTGCCTAATTTCTATATTTACAAATTCAGACACAAATGATGGATGACAAAATTCTAACAGGCATCTTCTATTTGCATTATTGATTTCATTTTGTTGACGTGATCTTGCATCATTACACGCCTTCTTCAGCAGAGGAAATGAGTCTATTTCTGTTCCTTGTCCTTTGCCTGCATTGATTATTTCCAGTGGTTATGGAAATAAGCTATGAACATATGTCTTATGTGAAAATACTATCTCTGGGGTTCTTGCTGTTTCTCCATCACTGAATGATATGATCTCTCCTCAGTATAGACAAATTAGTTTGTTATATGAATGATTTTTCACTCACTTTGCATTTTATTTTTTAAAATTAATCAGTTTGCATTTTATTCATTTATTTGCAGTTTTTGTCTGGGACTGGGTTTGAACCCACCACCTCTAGCATATGGGGCAGGTGTCCTACTCCTTTGAGCTACAGGAGCCATCCTACAGGTTGCATTTTAAAAATTACCACAAATATCATGAGTCTTCTGAGCCTTGGAAAATAAATTCCTCCTTCCTATGGACACATGTCCTATAAAAAATCCCATGAAATGCATATATCAAGGTCCACCTTGTACCTTAATGGGACATCACAGAGGCATGGCACTTGTGCAGGAAACCCAATAAACATGTCTTTTAAGGGTGGTGGTGCACATCTGGCATGACTAGGGTGAAGATGTTAAAGTATATTGGTCAATATTGCAGCCTGTCACACTTGCTTGCTTAGTAAAACTCTCAAAAGTTATCAGAAAATCCATGATACTAAAACTGTCCTTGGATGAAACCTAAACCTTCTTTCCCCAAAGACTAGTTCCTTAGGGAGCCTTTCCCATCATCTTATCCCAGGAAAGGAAAACAGAGTTCTTTGTTTTCAAATTCTCTGAGATATTCCATATCCCCTCAATTCTCTTTCTTCTATGAATATCCCACTTTAGACTTTGTGATTTTGTTGGATAAAATCAATTTACTGTTTCTCTTTTATATAAGTAAAGTGGTGTGCTGATACTATGCGTTATTCTTTGATTTGCTTCATGTCAGAACTAATGATTCCAAGCCCACAAATATCTGGTGTATGTATACCATGGAATACTAGTTAGCCACAAAAAAGATGGTGACTTCACATATTTTGTATTAACCTGGATGGAGGTGAAGCACATTCTTCTCAGTAAACTATCAGAAGAATGGACAAGCAAATATCCAATGTACTCAATGCTAATATAAAAATGGTAGTCAATCTAATTCATGCCCTCATAGAAGAAAACTCATTTCACTTCAAGTTGGGAGAAGGATGAATGAGACAGGGGCAAAAGGGGGGTTTGGAGTGCTCCCACTTAATGGGGCACATCTACAAGTGGGACTCTACCTAACAAATTCAAATATTATGACCTGGTTGGTTGTACCCTCACATTAACCTGAAATTTAAAAAAAAAAGAAGAAGAAGAAGAACAAAGTATGAGGTAACTCAGAATTGGCATCTCTTCTATCTCCTTATCTCTTTTTCATCCTTTACCCTCTGAACATACATGAGGCCAAAACTGTCTTAGTGTAATGGTCTTCTTCACCCTAATCATTTCCTGCAGTGCCTTGTGAAAGGCCTGTCAATAGAGTAAGTTGTCTCACTTCAGTATTAAAGTAACAATTGTATTAAACTAATAGGAGGCTTTATATTAATTGTTTAAGTATTTAATGATAAAATAATATTTTTAATTTAGAAAATGTTGCAATTTTAAGCAATGTTACATTCTTTTTCTGGAATATATTCCCTGGATTTGGAAGGTGTATTTCTGTCTGTAGATTGCACTGCATAAATTACCACATCTGTTATCCAGAAGGATGCATCAGTATGCCCTGCTTATAACATTTGTCTTATCAAAGGGTAGTTCTGTGGTTTCAGAGTGTATCCATCATAGTTTTCATATGAAAAAGTTGAAACAAACGTAATAAAAAAATTACAGAAGAATATATCAACAAATATTGCTTTCTTTTATCTCTCAAAAGAGAAAGTAATTGTCATACCCACCTTGTAGTACTTACTCTTTCAAATCTTTTCATAGTTTCAGGCGGCAGCTCCCTAGTGGGTTTAACTGAGTTAGGAAAGACCTGACTTTGTACGGATTTAACACGATTTACTATGCAGTCGTCTTCTGAAGGGTCTAGAGCTCTCCTACTTTCTCATTTTCACATCAGATAAGAACTCTAGAGACTCTCAGTTTAAAACTTGGAAACATTCTCTTTAGTCTTTGTAATGAGGGTAAGAAAATTTAATGTAAGGGAGATAAAACAAGAATTTCTTCTGGTTTCAGAAAGGTAGATACTGTGATCTTTTTGAGCAGAGAGTTAGATTTTCTACACACAAAATAGCATTATTTATGTTTTCTGCTCTCTCTCCTGGAGGTGCGCTGGGATCATCTGAAGGAATAAACTGGAAGGTCCTTGGTGACCAGGTTCAGAGATCACTTATGAACCATCTGTGTAATTAAAATGGGCAAAGTAAGCAAAACACAGCAGCAGAGAGACAATTTCCTCTGAGGCCTTGAGGTAGAATAACAGTACGGAACAAAGTGAGATGTTCATCCTAATGACAAAAACACTGCAGAAATCTGATTCAAATTCCCACGATCTTTCTGAGGATTTGAAGAATCTGTTTTCTGTTAATCAAAATTTTGCTTAACCTAATTTTTCATGTTGTAGTATTTGGTAAAATATCTACTATGTATGAAAATACACACATGCAAAAGCCTGAAATTAAATCCTTGCTTTAAATCATACTAAAAGATTAAGTAAAAATAGATTAAAGACTTGAATGTAAGAAGTGAGGCCATAAAACTCCTATAAGAAAACATAGGGGGAATGATTTTTGATATTGGTTTTGGTAATGGATTTTTGGCAAAGACACCTAATGCACAGGCAACAAAAGCAAAAATAAGCAAGTGGGACATCAAACTAAAAAGCTTCTGTACAGCAATGGAAATGGTTAGCTGCCTACGTAATGGGAGAAAATGTTAACAAACCTTTATCTGACAAGGGATTGATATTCAAAATATGTAAGGAACTCACACAACTCAATAAATAAATAAAGGGAATAAAAATAATAATAACCTCATGAAAAATTGGCAAAAGATCTGAATGGACATTTTTCCAAAGAAGCCATCTAAGTGGCCAGCAGGCAAATGAGAAGGTGACCAGCACTAATAATCAGAGAAATGCAAATCACAACCACAATCTGTATCACCTCACACCTGTTAGTTAGGCTATTATCAGAAAGATAGGAAGTAACAAGTGTTGGCAAGCATATGGATAAAACAGAACCTCTGCATGCTATTGTTATGAATGTAAAGCAGCACAGTTTTTATGGAAAATAGCTTGGAAGTTCCTCAAAAAGTTAAAATTATAATTACCATATGATACAGCAATCTCACTTCTGAGTATACCATCTATCCAAAGGAAAAGAAATAAATATCTTTAAGAGATAGCTGTACTCCCATATACTTTGCAACATCATTCACAATTGCCAAGATATGTGAGCAATGACATTTGCAAGGAGTTTGCAAAGTTACTGGTAGTCCAAAATGGCAGTTATTTTCAAAATTATAGCAATAGAAATAATGTGAATGCTTTACTGCAATTTCAGAGCCCATTTTTAATATTCAAAATGTCTGAGTTTGTAATTAAATGTCAGGTATTTTTCCAAATCCTTTAACAATGTAGTGTTTGGAATGTTTTTCTGTTAACCTGTAGAAGTAATTATTTCAGACATAATAATTAAAAAGGGGACAAAATTTTTAGTAAAATTTTAATATTCCTTATTTTATTACAATGAAGCAATGAACTACATTTAATATTTTAATAGATACTGCTAATAGCATCAGACTATAATCTCTTTAAACTTCTGAATATTTTCTTCAATTGTCTTTTTGATATAATTACAGTATGTATTCCCATTTGTAGTTCTTCATTTTTTTTCTATCTGTGCTGCATAGAAAATACTGGTACCCTTAGTATCTTCTGAGACTTTTAATTACCTTTCTGTTGATGTAAAAACTTGTCTTCTATCATCAGCACTTAAATATTGGTGTTCCAGTATGCTCTATGAGTTTACTCTGATTTTATGGGCCACAATGAGTGACTTTATGTTTATTTGTTTTAAGTTAAACTACGTCTTTTAAGTGAAGCTCTCCTCTCATGTAATATAAATAACTAGTACATCTTACTAGTGATAATGAAGATGTTTCCATTTCTTCAATTCTAATTAATCCTAAACCCTTCTTAATATCTACTTTCCCAACTATTTTAATTATCCTAAAACACCTTCTTTAGTTTAATAAATTTTTAGTATATTTCTGTTTTTTTTTTCTATTTTTGTTTGATTTTTGATTTTAAGATATTAATTTTGATGACTGTATTATGGAAGGAACAACTACAATTACTACATAAATTAATTTGTAGATAATTTCTATACTTTTAAGCATTGTTGCTTTCTTTTCTTTCATAGACTAATAAAGATTCTGGTCAGAGGTGCAGAAAAATGTGGTTTCTTAGAAATGTATATTTTAGTTTTATAGTGAGGGGAAACATCATGTATGGGCTTGGTTTGAAAGAATAAGTAGTCTGCTGATGATGAAATGAGGATGTTATATTCAATGTAATTAAGAAGGTTAATATGACTGGATAATATGCAGAAAACAGTGAAATAAGTTAGCAGTGGGCAATAGGTAGGCAAATGTCTTCTTTCATTTTATTCTAATTCATAAAATCTTCTATTTTTTTCATTAAATCATAGCTGTGTACATTAATGCAATTATGAGGTACAATGTGCTGGTTTTATATACAATTTGAAATACTTTCATCAAAGTGGTTAACATAGACTTCACCACATTTTCTTAGTTATTGTGGTAAGATATTTATAGTCTACCCTTAGTAGATTTAACATGTACCCTTGTAAAAAGCACCATGCGTGTGGTCCCACCAATTACTCTCCCTCCACCCATCCCCCGCCCCTCCCTTCCTTCTCCTCTTTCCCCTTCATCCTGGGGTATAGTTGGGTTATAGCTTTCATATGGAAGTGTGGGTGCTTATAAATTAGCTTCATAGTAGGGCTAAGTACATTGGATACATTTTCTTCCATTCTTGAGATACTTCACTAAGAAGAATATGTTTCAACTCCATCCATGTAAACATGAAAGAGGTAAAGTCTCCATCTTTCTTTAAGGCTCCATAATATTCCATGGTGTACATATACCACAATTTATTAATCCATTCATGGATCAATGGGCACTTGGTCTTTTTCCATGACTTAGCAATTATGCATTGGGCTGTAATAAACATTCTGGTACAAATATCTTTGTTATGATGTGGAAGAAAAAGTATCCAATATACTCAGCCCTACTATGAAACTAATTTATGGCTTTCACATGAAAGCTATAACCCAGTTATAACCTAACCATATGGGGAAGGGGGTGAGGGAGGGGAGGGAGGGGGGAGGTGTGCGGAGGGAGGGTGATTGGTGGGATTACACCTACGGTGCATCTTACAAGGGTATATGTGAAACTTAGTAAATGTAGAATGTAAATGTCTTAACACAGCAACTAAGAAAATGCCAGGAAGGCTATGTTAACCAGTGTGATGAAAATGTGTCAAATGGTCTATAAAATCAGTGTATGGTGCCCCATGATAGCATTAATGTACACAGCTATGATTTAATAATAAAAATTTTAAAAAAAATTGTGATCTAGATAAACAGTTTAAATGAGCAACATCCCAATAGGGAGAAAATTTAGACTTTTGGTGGTTGTTGCAAAGGAAGAAACTAAAGCCCAGGTGTTTCAATAGAATGGCCAAAGATATATAGCCAGTTAGTAATAATTCAGGGTTGGAGCTTTTGTCTTCAGACACTCTTTTTAGTACTTGTTTCTACCTTACTCTGCTGATGATCTAAATAAAACTTCTTAGCTATTGAGGAAATATTATATAAAAATATTCTAATATTCTGGTGCTATAGAACTCATATCATTGTTTTACTGAGCAAGTAAAACCAATTCTGCATTCCAAATTGAAAGCATTTAAAACTTTAAACACATTTTTAAATATTTTTTATTTATATTACTTTAATTGGCAAATCATATTACATTTATGGAGTATAAAGTGATGTTTTGATATATGTATACAATGTGGAGTGATTAAATCAGGCTAATTAACATCTCCATCTCCTCACTCACTTGACTTTTTTGAGGTGGTGCCCTTAAAATTTAATCTCAGTTAAAAACCTTTAAACTATTTTTAAATAGTTGTAAGTTGACTTGCTATTTTTAAATTTAATTAACTGTATTATAAGAAGAAAAGAAGTATAAAAATAGTGTGTTATCACTGTTTAAGTAATTTGATGGTTTTCCTTCACATTCGTCAGGTCTTCTTTTCTGTATTGATTGGGGCTTTTAGTATTGGGCAGGCATCTCCAAGTGTTGAAGCTTTTGCAAACGCAAGAGGAGCAGCTTATGAAGTCTTCAATATCATTGATAATGTAAGTCTGAGCTGGCTATTGTCCATCTATCTGAAAGAATGTAACTGAAAGTAGTTGTTATGATCTATAATTTCCTAAAATGTGGTTCTCTTTAGAAGCCGAACATCGACAGCTATTCGAAGGATGGGCACAAACCAGATAATATTGAAGGAAATTTGGAATTCAGAAATGTTCACTTCAGTTACCCATCCCGAAAAGATGTTCAGGTAGGGTGATGAATCAGATTGAACAGTCTTTGGAGGAAGAGTTTCTGGTACTTTTATTTTGAGATTGTAAAAAAATTAAAAGAATACACGTATGCATATTTCAGCTTTGTATTGAGTTGAATTGTCAGTTCACAGACCTTGTATCTGTGAATTGCCTGCAAGTTCATTTCTGATTTGTCCTGGCAGATCTTGAAGGGGCTCAGCCTAACGGTGCAGAGTGGGCAGACGGTGGCTCTGGTAGGGAACAGTGGCTGTGGGAAGAGCACAACCGTCCAGCTGATGCAGAGGCTTTATGATCCTACAGAGGGCGTGGTGAGATGACCCATGCTGAGCTACACCCTGCAGCAAGTAGCAGTTACCACTGCAGATCACGCTAATGCTATAATTACAACTACACATTTTGAAAATCACACTTTTTTTTTTCAGGTCTGTATTGATGGACAGGACATTAGGGCCATAAATGTAAGGTATCTGCGGGAAATCACTGGTGTGGTGAGTCAGGAACCTGTGTTATTTGCCACCACGATAGCTGAAAATATTCGGTATGGTCGTGAAGATGTCACGATGGAGGAGATTGAAAAAGCTGTTAAGGAAGCCAACGCCTATGACTTTATCATGAAACTGCCTCATGTAAGTTGTTCTTGACCTTTGTCGTTTAGAGGTACAAAGACTAGAATGCTGGCGGAATAGGAATTTTGGGAACAGCTATAAATTGGAGGAATTTCCTAAGACAAGAAATCAAGATTACTTCAGCTCTGAAAATTCTAGCAGTGTCAAGTAATAATAGACATACATATATATTTTTTTAAATTAGGATTTATTATTTCCAAGATTTAAATAACTAGACTGTATTGCCTATGAGGCTTAGGTTGTTTATGGGATTGATAAGTAATCAGATAGCTTGCTCTTTTGCTAAATCCTACTATATTTTCTGTGTTGTAGAAATTTGACACCCTGGTTGGAGAGAGAGGGGCCCAGCTGAGTGGAGGGCAGAAACAGAGGATTGCCATCGCCCGTGCCCTGGTCCGCAACCCCAAGATCCTCCTGCTGGATGAGGCCACGTCAGCCTTGGACACAGAAAGTGAAGCAGTGGTTCAGGCAGCTCTGGATAAGGTCAGTGCGCTCCTGTTCAAACAAGCCTAATTTATAAGGATAAGAACATTCCACTGTAAGTTTTTATTTTTCTCTTGGGATAACATTTAAATATATATATTATATACACACACATATATATATACATACACACACTATACTATATACATACATATATGCATAACCAATTTTTAAACACTATAAATGATATTTTTATAGATAATACATTGTTTTCTAAATTTTCTATAATGGATAAATTTTATTTTTTAACCTAATTTTCTAGATATTGGTCTCAGAAAGGAACTTTTCTGATCATTTACAGGTGATTCCCTTAGCTATTAAAAGCCTTAGTCTTCTTTGAAGTCTTTTTTTGTTTGTTCAATTTCTATTTATTTCTCTGATATTTTTAAAGTACTTTAAGATGAATACATTTTCACTCAAAGTCACTTGAAAATCTTTTAAAGAACGGAAATATAGACCAAAATTAAAATTGGTCTTTGTCGTGACCTTGAAAATTTAGCCTATAAGGATAACCCTATTATTTGGGCTTTGAGAGTTTTTAATATTTCCAAGAAGAAGAAAATACAATCTGAAAATTCACATTTAATTTCCAAGATTTTAAATGCCACTTAAGGACTATATGGAAAATGAGAAGCCTCTTATCTCTAGGAGAAGGGGAGAGAGCCTATGATAACTAGGTATTGGAAATTCACCTGAGCCATGACAGTCCTTGAATGTCATTGACTGGCAAGTAGATTTTGACCTTCCTGCAGTTCTGGAGCCCATATGACTTCATTCACCAAATACGATGTGAGTGTTTGCTCTCCCACAGGCACTCTGTGCCTGGTCTCCAGCATATAATGGTAGCCAGGCTAGCTCTGGTTACCCAGAATATGGAGACCTTTTAACCAAACGGGCTTGAGTTGAGATGTCACAGTAGAAGTCCAAGATGAACCCATATTTGTTCCAACTGTCCCGTCTCTAGAAAAATAAACAGTGAATGTTCCTTTAAACATCCTGTCAAAGTGCTTAATAGATTGTTGAGGGAATAAAAAGAAGCTTACTACACATTGAACCAAAATAGAGGCAAATGGGATTGTGGCTACTTTTTTTCGCTTTATTTTTCTTATTTGTGATTTCACATCTGTGTTTTCTTACTGTTTTGCTTATCTTTTTTCCTTATTCTACAGAAGAACTATATATTAAATTGTAAATAAAAACAATTTTAAAGCTTGTTTCTAGAAACACCTTTTCCTTCGTGTATAAATTTTGGGGAGAATTTCACATGTCCCACTTTTCTCAAAAACATCCAAAAAATTGATCCGTTATCTTCTCCACTTTCTAGTTCTTACTACCTAATTTTTCTCATATGTTCTTTTTTCCTTTTTCTCAGGGTTTTCCACTTTTATTTTTCTGATTGATCCTACTTTTTTAATTACTGGAGAGAAATTTATTTAGTTACTGGAGAGAAATATACAGTAACAAAATCATAAGCATTGCAAGTTGCAAAGCTTAAAGAAGTCTCAGACAAATTCTGGTTATCTGGCTCTGTTCCATATCAAAATAAAAAGATGAGGCATTTAAAGACATTTACATAGCTCTTCAATTTTTGTATAATTCTTCTATTTAGAAATAAGTATCATTTGTTAAGCACTTAGTATATATAAATCACAGTGCTAAGTGCTTTATGTACATCACTTTATTAAATCATGACAACCTTACTAAGGAGTAAGTACTGTTATTAACCCCATTTTACATGTGAATAAATTGAGTCTCACATAGGTTAAAATCTATAAACTTATTTTGAGTTAATATGATGCAGAAGTCTGGACTTTGCTGCCTCATATTTACTGTTTGTCTGGTTCATCCAGGTGAGACAGGAGATAGGTGAGATAGGACATTACAGTTCTTCACGCTGATCACTATTTGGTATCTACCAGCAGAGCACTGGCTTGTGTGTTTATTTAGATTGGTTGATGCCTTGGCTGTAGGATTTTGTTACTTTGTATGAGCCCTAAATATTACTGCAATTTTAGGTTAAGTAAATTACATAGAGCTTTCCAGAATTAATCATAAGTGAATATTATGTTTGCTTTTCTGTTTATAATACATGTACTAAAACATTATTTTAAACTAGTGGTTCTCAACCTTCCTAATGTTGCAACCCTTTAATACGTTTCTCATGTTGTGGTGACCCCCCAACCATAAAATTATTTTCGTTACTACTTCATGAATTATTTTTGTTGCTTCATGAAGTAGCAACAAAAATAATTTTATGGTTGAGCGTCACCACAACATGAGAAACTGTATTAAAGGGTCGCGTCATTAGGAAGGTTGAGAACCACTGTTTTAAACTATTATCAATTGTCTATACATCTATTGGAGTCACAGACAATCTCATACAGATTTGATGGTTTTATAATGTCTAAAGTATTGGTGGTTAGTATTCATATGGTGAATGAATGACTCTGTGCACATAATTGTTAATGTAGTCAAAAACCAGATTTCTCTCTTTAGGCCAGAAAGGGCCGGACTACCATTGTGATAGCTCATCGTTTGTCTACAGTGCGTAATGCTGATGTCATTGCTGGTTTTGATGATGGAGTCATTGTGGAGAAAGGAAATCACGATGAGCTCATGAAACAGAAAGGCATTTATTTTAAACTTGTCACAATGCAGGTAGAGTTTAACTTTAGAATTTTTCTAACTTATCTCAGTGATAAGCTGATTTTTCTGTGTTTAATGCTAAGACTGAATACTGTTTGATTTGATTATCTTGAGAAGTAGAAAAAAATACTTGAGTGATTCAAGATCAGACTCATGTTTTAGATATTTTTTTCTTTTGGAATGAGAAGAAATAAAAAAAGGAAAATTAGATAAAATTTTTAAAAGGTTTAAAGGTGAAATCTTGTAGCCACTACCCATGTGTGGCTATTGAACATTTAAACAGTGATTAACATGAAACGCTGTTAAGTAGAAAATGCACATCAGATTCCAAAGACCTAATACAAAAAAAGAATGCAAAGTATCTCAATCATTTTATAGTGGCTACATGTAGCAATGATAATACCACTAGATATCAATAATATCTCGGATATATTAGGTAAAATAAAGGATATGATTAAAATTGATTACCTTTTTTCCACATTTTTTTTGTTTTTTGTTTTTTTGTTGTTGTTGTTGGGTGTCTCTGTTGTGGAAGATGTTCTCTGGTGGGCCTTGACACGTACTAAAATAGCTTCACACTTTGTGACCACAGCTGTATGTCTATCCTTTGAGATAGCAAAGAGTGGAAGTTCTTTGCTCCTGAACTTCCAATCTGTGTCTTTCAAGTTCTCAGAAGTAACAGTAGTATGAATGTGGGCCAATGGTCTATCCACAAACTGTGAAATGTTAGATACGGTCCCCAAAGCACTACCTTTTGGGAGTGTTACACACAGCATTTTCCACATTTTTAATGTGGCTACACGAAATTTTTATTTTATTCTTTTTTTTTTTTGTCACATAGTCTCACTATGTCACCCTTGGTAGAGTTTTGTGGTGTCACAGCTCACAGCAACTCAAACTCTTGGGCTTAAGCGATTCTCTTGACTCAGCCTCCCAAGTAGCTGGGAGTACAGGTGCCCGCCACAACATCCGGCTATTTTTTTGTTGCAGTTGTCATTGTTTAGCCAGCCTGGGCCAAGTTCAAACCCACCAGCCTCGGTGTATGTGGCCAGCACTGTAACCACTGTGCTACAAGCGCTGAATTAACATGAAAATTTTAAATGACACAATATGGTTTGTGCTATATTTCTGTTGACAGCCCTAGTACAAAGCAAACTTGATTGAGTCAAACATCCACAAAAAGGAGATGATTAGATAAGATACATGAAATGGAAGGCTTGTTATTCAGTATATTCAACGGGACTCCTCCTTATTAGTGGTTTTCATTTTTAAATCTCTCTCTCTCTCTCTTTCACACACATACCCACACGCACACACCAGCCCTTTAGCTTTAGCCTTTTCTGTAATTACTGAAGCAAATTACTGCTTTCCTTGATAGCTGATATTCAGTGGTTAATTTTCATTGGTTAACTAAGCCTAACCCGCTTATTCATATTCCTTGTTTATTTTAGACAGCAGGAAATGAAATTGAATTAGAAAATATAGCTGATGAATCCAAAAGTGAAATTGATGGCTTGGAAATGTCCTCAAAAGATTCAGGATCCAGTCTAATGAGAAGAAAATCAACTCTCAGGAGCATCCGTGGATCACAAAGCCAAGACAGAAAGCTTAGTACAAAAGAGGCTGTGGTATGAAGGAGGATGTTATGTTTTATGTTTTAAAACCACCCAGTATAACTCTCATGGTTTGGTGGGCTTGGGCTGGGCTTGCTTGTAGGAGTGGAAACCAGAAAAGGTGATACAGGATCCTCCTGTCCTATCCCCCAGAATGTTTCACAAACCAAAATACCAGCATTTTAAGATCAGGTTAGAAATTAATTAATTAATTTTAAAAATCAGGTTAGAATTAAGAACGAGAATTTATAGGACAAGATTTTTAGAATTAGAATTTACGATGTAGAGAGGCTACAGTGGATCTTCAAATATCAAAACTTCTATTTTGTTTGTCCTTATTTATATTCTTATCGTTTTCTGAATGCCAGGGAAGAGTTAAATGTCTGTGAAAACATTCATTTCTTTAAAAATAAAGGAGTGTTATAACATAATTAATTAGTCAGCATTTTTTTGAAGCTAAATAACTATCACTTAAGAAGGAATAAGAAAAGGATATATTCCTTTTTTAAATGTTGTGCCGATAGAACTGCACGTCATAAAATCAATGATCAGTTTTTAAAGCTAGGCTGTTGTACTGTTTTGTGTTTTCTAGGATGAAGATGTACCTCCAGTTTCCTTTTGGAGGATTCTGAAGCTGAATTTATCTGAATGGCCTTATTTTGTTGTGGGTGTATTTTGTGCCATTGTAAACGGAGGCTTGCAACCAGCATTTTCAGTAATATTTTCGAAGATTGTAGGGGTAAGTGTTTGTATTCATTTGTTTGGATTTACCTATGAGTCCTGAGTAAAGGATGAATGAACTGTTTCTGTTTGTACCTATTTACACAAGCCACAAGAAAGCACGTATCTTCACATGAAACTAAGCCGCTTGGAGGTATAAGAATAGAAGTCTAATTTGAGACAGGAACGCTGATCTGTGAGCCTTCCTTTGTCCTGCCAGTCAGGTTCTATCTGAGGGCCCCGGGGCCCAGCTCCCTGAAATAGCCAGTGAATCTACTGAGATGGCGTTCTCATGTCTGCCAACACTGAGCTCTAAGAAAAATTGACCCGATATTTCACCAGCGCATGAAGAGAATTCCTGAGGTGTTTGTCAGAGAATGATCTGTCCTCTAACATACACACTTACTAAGACATGAGTAGGCCTAGCATGCTACCGCTGTATGATGTAATTTTCATATCACTTGCTAAAATTGAAATGAAAAGGAAGAGCTTCCTAAAGATTGAGGCTGACACATGATCTTAATGGTGGCATTTTCAACAATAAAGTTACAGTCTGAGCAAGAATGCTCTTTGTTTAGTGACAGGTATCTAGCCCTTAAGCTGTGGATAACCTGGGCTTAACTGCTGAAAACATTGTGAAGAAAGAGATTGATTTTCACAGGAAGCATAAGCTAAACACTAACTTTTGATTTTATGAAATATATATGTAACTATTCAGGTCTACTCATGCCTGGCTAGCCTATTTCAGGTTGATACTCATTTTTAATGTATTCATTCAAGAAATATCTACTCCGTGCCACATATTTTTCTAGTCATTGAAAAAATACTGATAAGGAGACAAAATATGTGATTCTATGGGGGACAAGGTTTGAGGACAAGGTTCAGCAAACTTTTTCTATAAACAGTAAGATAGTAAATATTTTGGGCTTTGCAGGCCATATGGCTTCTGTTGTAAATACTCACCCCTGGCCTTGTAGTAATAAAGCAGCCATGTACAATACGGAAGAAAATGAACACAGCCATGTTCCATTAAAGCTGTATGTAAACATTTGGCTGGTGACCCATAGTTTGCTGATCCCTGTTCTAACATATATCTTACAGGCAGGGAGATAATACTGCAATGTCACCAAGGGGGGAAAAATGGAAATGGTTAAGTTAGGAATGGGCTTAGCTGTAACAAAACTTCAACTTACTGATTTTATGTTTTTCTTATGCTTTATATAACAGTAAGTCTGGAGGTTAGGGATCCCAATATCCTGGATATTGGCAAGGCAGCCAGCCATCTGCCTCACTGAAGATAGTGGGCTCTGGGTCAGATTGCTTAGGTTTATATCATTGGGTCTTCCCTCACAGGCTATATTACCTTGAAGAAATTAATTAACCTCTCTGTACTTCAGTTTTGCTCTGTGTAAAATGGGGATGATAATAAAATATGCTTTAGGAGATGATTGTAAAGATAAAAGGAATAGTATACCTGAATTTGTTTTATGCTTGGCACAAAATAAGAATTTAGTGATTGTTATTATTTTTGGTTGGAATGACTAGTCAAAAAATTTATTTTCTCTGTTCTGGAAACCATTTTTGTTGTTGTTTTACCAAGGACAAAGTTGGCTGGGCTCTCTTACAAGTCTGACTTTGGCCTCCTGTGAGGGAGATAATGTATTTTCTTTCCCTGTGGAATAGTTCTTCTCTGTGTTCCTTGGGCCCAAAACATCTGATTAGCTCTCTAACCATCTTTGAAAAGGTTTCCACGTGTGGTGCTAGGTCAGCCAGTTGGAGTGCCCCGATAATTCTCTGACGATCAAAGAACCACTTTCCTTTTGAAAGGCCAGAGCTGAGTTAATGGTCATCTCTCTGATTCACCAAAACCACATCATCAGATTTTCCTCCAGACACTTCAGGATACTTTGAAATGTCTAAATAGTAAAACAATGAATTGCTATACCAAGTAGTTAACCATGCATTCCAATTTCTATTTTAAAGTTGTGCTCATAGTCCAAGAGGGAATCTGAACAGAAAAAATACTGGATCAATTTATGAATGACAGATCCATTCTTGGCCTCTAAAGAATGCAGAATCCAGGGTGGCACCTGTGGCTCAAAGGGGTAGGGCGCCAGCCTCATATGCCGGAGGTGGCGGGTTCATAACCCAACCCCGGCCAAAAACACCAAAAAAAAAAAAAAAAAAAAAAGAATGCAGAATCCAGATACCTAAAAGGTTGGCATTACCAGCCAATCCTGATTTCCAGTATACTAAGGGTTGCTTGAGCCCTGAATACTGTGATAGATGGGAAATGGGACAGCCTTCTTCAGCGACTAAACTAAAAACACTTTAAATATTTTCTCACAGGTTTTTACAAGAGATGATGATGATGTAACAAAACGAGAGAATAGTAACTTGTTTTCACTACTGTTTCTAGTCCTTGGAATCATTTCTTTTATTACATTTTTCCTTCAGGTAAATGTCTACATTTTTACTTTATTCACTTTGCTCGTTATTCAACTGGGGGAATTTATAAGCATCTATATAATTTGCCTGTTTAGAATTTCTCCTGTATTAACCTATCTACTAATAGCTAAGGGTTTTTTGAACAGATTTAAACAAAGATGTGTTGCCTCCTCTGATTCCCTCGCTTATCTTTTCCTCTCCAGCCTCACATCCCCTTAAAGGCAGTGTCAATGAAATCAGAGGGAGGAGAATGTTGGCTCTACTATGGTAATTGGAGAGAAAGTGTAAACTCAAAAGTGGGATCTGGGAGAGCTCTAGATGAAAGTTTGGATATAAGTACTGCCAGTAAATTAAGCTACTCAAAGAAATTTCTTCTTCTGTTCTAAAAGCAATAACAAACAAAAACCTCATGAACAGGTCACACTGATTTTAGTAAGGATTGAAAGAATTTATCACTCAACTGTTGCTACACAGGAAAGAACCATTTTAGGTATGGAAGAATGTCAAACAGAAAACAGAAACTGTAGGAAAGATTTGCCAAGAGTCAGAATTAACAGCCTTAAAATCATTTGTCTGAAATGAAATTGCAAGGAATCAAGTGCTCTGAAAGTTTGATACGGTAAGGCAGTGAGTGTGGATTTTGGTGTTAGACCTAGGTTCAAGTACCAGTTACCAGTTCCTAATTCCTTAGGCAGTAAGTAATTTAAACCAAGGCTCAGTTTCCTTAGCTGTAAAATAAGGATAATGGTACCTGCTTCTTGATGATTAAAAGAAATCCTGGGACCAAGTGCCCAGGCCTGTATGTGGAAGCAGTAAAAGGTAAACACTTCATCACTTAGTAAATGAATGAATGGTTAGCCATGTGTAATTTTTTTTAGATGAAACTCTGAATAGGTCTTTTTAGGTAATGTGCAAGCATGTATTAAAATTGTTTTAGTAGGCAGAACATTGTTCCAGGAATTATAGGAAGTGCAAAAGAAAAAAGGCCTCTTTCTTTGCTAAGTAATTGAAGTCTCTTGTGGAGGAATTCAACCTTCCTAGAATAAATGTGACACTCTATCTACATACACGATTACCATGTCAACTGTTAACACCAATTTACCCAGTGTGAAGTTGGTTAAGGAATTGGGAGGGAAGTAGGCTTTGAGCTGGTACCTTAAACAGTGGCAGTTTGGATTGGTGAAGTGAAGGAAGTTTAAGCAATATCTTTATAGGATGATGGTGCTTGGGGAGACCAGAGCCTGGCTTCAGGAGTGCAGAGATGGCAGAGTGCCTAAAGATGGTAGGACAGCCAACCCCTCATTTTAGAAACATGGAGAGGGCGCTGCATGGGGGATTAAAAGCTCAGGATCTAGGTTCCCACTCTGGTTAAGATTCTCATAGACTCAGATTCAGATTCCAACTCTGCTACCTAATAGCTGTGGCTTCTGGCAACTTATCAGTCTCTCCAAACCTCAGTTTCTGATGTAAAATGGTGATACAGGGTTGTCATAAGGACTTAATGAGACAAGGTACATAAAGGACAGTGTCAGAGCATGTGCTAAACAAAGGCTAGCTCTCAACAGAAATAACAATAGCAATAATATTCCTGAAGCAGGCAAGTTATTCATATTCCATTCAGTTACATAGGAAAATGTGGTCATTTCTAAGTAAACATAAGCACTTTGGTAATTTTGACCTTGAATTCAATTAAAGTAGGGTTCCCCCCACCCTCTGTCTCCTGCAGTAGTGTTTGGGTGGCATTGTAGTGCTGCGGTGGCGGGGGCATGGTCTGTAGTTAACGTGTGTGCCTCCCCTTTCATGCTGGAAATCTGAGAGATCCGTGGCCCCGCGTGGCCTTTGGTTATAAGGTACACCCTGGCTGTCTCCCTTTATCAGGACCACCAGAAGAGTTGGCTCTTTCTTTACTTAGGTTTTTGGCGTGTGTTTCTTCCCTCTCTCAATAATGTCCAACTTGCTACTTGGGCGCACAGTGAAAACGTGGTTGCCCTCCCCTGTTTCTCTGATTCTACAGGAGATTTGAGACTGTTGTCAGGGCCTTTTCTCCTCTGATGCACCAAACAGCCATTTGCACTCTGCTTTCCCTCTGCCATTGTGCGGCAGCCTTATCTATAGAGTGCCACTTCCCAGTTCCAGAAAGAAAGGGGAACATCTTTATACTTCTGTATCCCCAGACTGTTGAAATGAGGATTTTGTTGTTCCTCCCAGGATGTGGCCTAGTCTGGCAGCAAACTCATATCTTAACTTTCTTCTTTCCCAGTAACTGATGCAGAAGATTATGTTCTTGAAGGATAGGGAGGTATAGTCCAGAAAGTTCTTAGTAAGCCTTCTCCCAAAACTAAAGTAGAACCTCCATAGTTGACCACCTCCTTACATTGGCCACCTTCTTAAGTCGACCTAATTGTCATAGACCAGACATGCACCACGTGTATGCATCAGTCCAGCAGGCCTAGTTCCTTATGTTGACCACCTCTGTATGTTGACCAGTTTGTTACAGTCCCTTGGGTAGTCAACTTACAGAGGTAGGTTCTAGTGTATTTTGCACCTTAGAGTTTGGCTTTTTTCAGCTTAAATACTAAGAATTTGATAATTTTGTTTTTCACATCCTCTATGAATGTGGTGAATGTAAATTCCTATCTCCCCAGGTTACATGTTAGGTCTTGGTGTAGCTATTAATAGCATTCCTTTTACTCTCAAAAGTGTCCCCGTTTCTTTTCTTTTCTTTCTTTTTTTCTTTTTCTTTTTTTTTTTTTTTTGAGACAGAGTTTCACTTTGTCACCCTTGGTAGAGTGCCACAACATCACAGCCCACAGCAACCTCAAATTCCTGGGCTCAAGTGATTCTCTTGCCTCAGCCTCCCAAGTAGCTGTACCTACAGGTGCCTTCCACAATGCCCAGCTATTTTTAGAGACTCTGTCTCAGGCTGGTCTCGAACCTACGAGCTCAAGCAATCCACCTGCCTTGGCTTCCCAAGTGCTGGGATTACAGGCGTGAGCCACTGTGCCCAGCCACCAGCATCCCAGTTAGATTACACATACTATAGCCCCCCTTTTTAGAGTGCCTCCTGTCTTGGGATAAACTCCAGTTTTCTGAGTGATAGAGCCCCATTCACTGGGGAAAATAAGTAAGGATGGGAGTAGGGAACAAAGAAAGACATTTCCTAGCAGGTCCTGGTAAGCCTCCTAGTAAGTCTCCTCCCAGATCCTGTAAACTAGCGAAGAGTGGCAGTGTCACTTTCAAAACTGGGCTCTTGATGGTGCAGCCTTATAGCAGAGCACATAGTCACAGAAACAGCAAACCCTTGACATCAGGATTTCTGACTTTGTCTAATAGCCTGCATTAGCAATGACTTCAAGTCCCCCCAAGTTTTTGTCATTGGTGGCTGAGTCTCTAATGGGTCTTCTGTGTGGCATGTTCCCATTCTCCACAGGGCTACACATTTGGCAAAGCTGGAGAGATCCTCACCAAGCGGCTCCGATATATGGTTTTCAGATCCATGTTGAGACAGGTATGTCCCCCTGGGATGTGCGGAACTCCCCACTGTGCCCTGTGGACTCTGACAGTGGGAGCTCTGTCATGCTGCTCGTACTGAGCTCTGCTGTTGGCCATTCCTCAGTCTCATCAAAGAGAGGCTCACGCTGAGGCCCTGCTGTCCGTCTGCACCAGGAACAGACTGGCTTTGAGACAAGGCCTCTTCCAGCCTTTCATTTCATTTACTTCCAGCCTTTCGTGTCAGCAATTGTAGGCAATGTAGGCAGGAAGAATCTTTAATACCTCTCATTCCTTTCCTTCTTTCTTCTGGGAACCCAGGACACTCGTGTTTCTTCCCGGCAAGAGCTGTCCTTTGTATCCTTTCATTCCACAAATCGGAATTCACTCCCATAGTCCATTCCTCATTGTCTAGTTTTTTTGCATGGAGACTGATTCAAGCATCAGTGTTACTCGCTGATGACTTAATGGAATGCCTCTCGCGTTTCACACCTTCAGAACCCTAACAACAGACAGATGTGAATGTTTTCCTTAGGGAATAGGGGTGGGGACCGTGGGAATGTAACCCAGAGCAGCCCAGTTCAAGGATAAAGTTTCTTTAATAATCAAAAATATGTTATGCGTGACCTAGTAACTTTCCATTTTAAAAGCACGAATCGATCACTATTGAATAAAATGATGCTCTAGACATGCAAGGGATACGTGAACCTTAGATAAGAAGCATCAGTTTGCTGCATCAGGATTTCTAGAGGACATTCACATTTTCCTGGCTGTTTTTGTTTCCTCATCCTTTCCCATATCACTTAAAAAGAAGACATTTTATGGGAATTGCTAGCTAGTGACTGATAGAAGCACAACTGAATCTAGAGAGAGCACTGTTTGATGGAGACCCCGACCTTGAACTTTCAGGTCAAACCATATTTATAATTCAGAGTCCACTTAGGCTGAAGGCTGACCTTGATTCAGGGCCAAATGCCCCATTACCCCTCAAGTGTCCAGGCCAACTCCTAGGTCCATTATACTTTGGGAGCTGAGCTAACAGTTTGTGTGATGGTCTGTCCATAAATTGCTAAGTGAGGGCAAACATATATTAAGTGCCTTCTGCTTAAAGGCATATGACTAAGTAGTGTAGGTCATTCATAACTGAATGGTCCCTGTTTTCAACGAAATTACAATGAATTGGAGAGATGTTTTAAACACTTAAGAATATTGAAAAGTAAATTGATATATGGTTTAATCACTTATAGCCCTTTCAAAAAAATATTTTGGGGAAAAATGATAGGTACTCCTTTAATCCAAATCACTAGTTCCAGTAACTTCTTAGGGACCATATTTTTTGTAATAGTCATAAATTCCTACCTCAAATTCACAATCTTGTTAGTATTTTTGTATTTAAAAATATAAGTGGTTTTACAAACAAAATCCTATTTTACATTGACTGTTGCATTTTAATCAAGATTACTTTTGTTGATATGTTTTTCACTGAATTCATTTACGGTACTATTTGTTCAGTTTCTCCATTGCGTGTCTAATACATGTTTCACACTTTAACATTTCTAAAATTTAACTTCAGACTCTTCTCCCCACCTGGCTAAGTCCTTCCTTACCTGCTCTTCCTTCATATCAGTTAAGTGGCAGCTCCATTGTACCAGTTTAGTAAAAATCTCAGAGTCATCCTTGACTCCTTTCTCTCTGGTTAATATCGTAAAATCCTCCTAAACGGTCTTGCTGCCTCCCTCATTATCCCAAGCCAATGGGTTCACCTTCCAGCAGCCAGAATCATGCTTCTAAAATGCAAGTCAAATTACATCCCTCTACTCAAAACCTGCTAAAGGTTGCCTGTAGCTTTTAGGATGAAGTCGGGGGTCTTTGTCTCTAAGGCCGTGTGTGATGCAGCCACTAATACTTCTCAGACCTCGCCTCCTACAACTTCACCCTTTTCCAACACACAATCTACTCCACACACAATGATTCACTGCACAAAGTGGGGAGGGGAGCATCAGGGGCGCCACCTAAGGACAGAAATCCAAATTTACACAACAGTTATTTTTAGGCTACTGGCAGCCTTTAAGGCTTTCTTGCTAGTGTATGAGCAGATCAGGTGGCCATTGCCTCAGGGCGGGACCCTGTACGTATTGTTTCTTCTTTCCCTCAGATAAACTCATCCTGTCCTTCATTCAGATCTCTATTCAAATGTCACCTTACAGAGGTCTTCTCTTTCCCCTCCCCAGTCTCTAAAATAGCGCCTTCCCTCCCTTGGTTGTCCTTCTTGCCTTGCTGTTTTTCTTTGTGGCATGTATTGACATGGTATATGGGTATTCATTCGTGCCTTCCACATCTAGAACCTGGGCTCCATGAAAGCGAAACTTTGTCTTGTTTGTTTACTTTCATATGGATCCAACACTTAAAAGCGTACTTGGGACAAAGTAGGCACTCAAAAAATTTTTGAAAAATGAAATGCTTTATTTGCATGTTGGTATTTTAAGCCTCTTCTTGCCTGTTGAATGTCACATGCTGAGTGCTAAGTGCAGAGGATATAAGTGATAAACAAAACTGACCCTCTCACTACCCCCCTGGAACTAAGACTTTTCTTATAAATAGGGTTTGAAGATAATTAAATCATGTTCTGTGCCACAGGATGTAAGCTGGTTTGATAACCCTAAAAACACCACTGGAGCGTTGACTACCAGGCTTGCCAACGATGCTGCTCAAGTTAAAGGGGTAAGTGCCTTTCTTCTATTGGTGTTTGTCTTATTTGGCCACTTTGAATCTCATCATGAAACCAGTTTTCTCCTTACAGGGATTAGCACTCATCAGCATTAAGAAAACGTTGAAAAACATCGAACCTACAAATATATCACATGCTTTTTATAGCAGAAATGTTTATTTAAATATTATTAATACTATGTATATACTTTAGAACATAAAAGTTATTCTTGTTACTAACATGATGCATACAGAAGAATAGTTATTTAGAAAAGGATGTTGATGTAAGTACTCCAATTTGTACAAATAATCAACTCACTGAAATGGGTATAAATGTATTTATGATCTAAGTACATCCAAATTAAAAAAAATAAAAATAAAAATAAACAAAAAATAAATAAAAAAAATAGAAAAGGATGTATTTATCAGCATATCATGCAATGTTAACCTGTTTTAGAGCTCAATCAACAAAAAATCGTAATTGACACTGAAAAGTGGATGTATACAGTTGCCATAAGAAAGTTTAGCTGCACCACAGGCTGTACTCAGTGGCTCATGCCCTGTAATCCCAGAGTTTTGGGAAGCTGACATTTCAGTCTCTTGCATATATCACCATGAGGCCTTGTGTTTATATAAATTTGCATATAAATTCCTGAGGCCAGGTGTTTAAGACCAGTCTGGACAACATAGCAAAACCCTGTCTCTACAAAAAATAAAGAGAATTAGCCAGGTATGATGCCACATGTCTGTAGTCCTAGCTACTCAGGAAATGGAAGCAGGATTGCTTGAGCCCAAGAGGTCAAGGCTACAGTGAGCCGTGATGGTGGTATTGCACTCCCAGCCTGGGCAATAAAGCAAACCCCTGTCTCTAAAAAAAAAAAATTAAACAGAAAAAAGAAAATTTAAAGGCACTACAATTCAGAGGGCAAGGAAGGAAATATTCTAAAAGATAGGTTGAAGGAAATGAAAAGCACATTAAACCTTTAAAGCAAAGGTAGAAGGAATAATTTTATCAGACAATAAAACTTAAATTTTGCTACTGTGTGAATGTCTTTAAATTACTATAACTAGAAGCTCTTGAACCAACAGGTCTTGATTTTGGCTGAAGTGAGAATTTATTCTATAGCTATGACTGTTTATGGCAAAAATCTGCAAGATGATTTTTGTAGAATTTGAAAAAATTTACATAATCTCTGTTGTCTCTCCCTGTCCACCTGAACTTTATCAGTCTTTGTATATCAATCTTTCTTTAAGATGTGCTACACAAACAGTTTTTTTTTTTTATCTAATATATTAATGTGGAGCTTTTGTAAGAATAGATTATGATGAATGTGGAATTACACAGAGTTGCAAAGTTGCATGATAGATCTTCGGAATTGTTGTTTTAATACAGAACTCTGTGCTCAAAGCAAAATAATCAACAAAAGTCAAGGTTTAGATCAAGTTGTGCAGAACCTAACAGCAAAATATGCATTGATTAAAATAACTTCAATGGTCAGGTGTTTAAGACCAGTCTGGACAACATAAAACAGACAATGGTCCTGCCTTTATGGATTCTATGTGGCATGTCAACTTGTCATAAGTGCTATGGGAAAAAGTGGAAGCAGGATATGGGGGTAGAGGCTTGCTGTATTTCATGAAAGGAAGGTCTCAATCATGGTGATATATGCAAGAGACCTGAAGAAAAGAAAGGTGCCATACCCCTAGGTGTCTGGAAAGATTTCTTTCCAGAAGGGCCTGCAAATGCAAAGGCCCTGAGGCTGGAGCATTCCTTATTTCAGTGGTTCTCAAGCTTCCTAATTCCACGACCCTTTATTACAGTTCCTCATGTTGTGGTGACCCCCAGCCATAAAATTATTTCCGTTGCAACATGAGGAACTGTATTAAAGGGTCGCGGCATTAGGAAGCTTGAGAACCACTGCTTTAACTCTTCCTAAAATAGCAGGAAAAAAGGAGGAAAGAGGGATGGGATTGTGAGTGAAAGGAAGAGTCATAATGGTTGAGGTCAGCATTATATCTGGAATTAGATGTGATGCCATTGTAGGATTTTGAACACAGGAATGGCATGATCTGAAATTTTAAAAGTACCACCATGGCTGCTGTGTGAATAGGATGCAGTTGCCAAGAATAGAGGTAGGGAGTCTATTGCAATAATCCAAAAGGATGATAGTGTTCTAGACTAGTGTGGTCATATTAAAAGTAATAAAATGAAATGAATTCTGAATATATTTTAAAGGTACAGCCAACAGAGTTTGTTAGTTGGGATTGGATGAAGGATATAAAAGAAAGGGAATTTAAGGGTGACTTCAACAAAATTTTTGACCTGCACAAGTAAAAAAAAAAAAGGAAGCTTCCTTGCAACTGGGCATGGTGAGACTGGGGAGAGAAAACTTCAGACATCTATGGCTGGTGGAATCTGCCCAGAAACATCCCTTTGGGGACACAGGGAGTCAGCAAGAGACTTCTGGACCCCATGAAGAGGACAAAATCAGTGGAGAACTGGCAAGTGGTTGTGTGTGTTCTTTTGGTCTAATCCCGTTGGCAGCTGACTCATTGAAACTCTAAGCCAGAGGCACGGCAACTTAAAGAGCAAGAGGAAGTGAAAGGAAAATTAGAGCAAGGAAACAGATAAAAGAAAACACTCATGAGGAAAAAACACCAGAACATGTGTTTTCATGGCAACATGAAAAACCAGTCCAGAGCAACCCCTCTAAGCAACTGTGAGGTAGCTACTACAGAGGATTCCACCTATAAAAAAAAAGTTAGAAATGACAGAAAGGGAATTTAGCATACAGATGATGAAAACAATGAAGGAAATGATGGAAACAATGAAGGAAACTGCTGATAAAGTGGAAAATAACCAAAAGGAAATCTAAAAACAGAATCAAATAAGAGATGAACGATATGAAGAATGTAGAAAGGATATAGCAGAGCTGAAGGAACTGAAGCAGTCAATTAGGGAACTGAAAGATGTAATAGAAAGTATCAACAACAGATTAGACCATGCAGAAGAAAGAATCTCGGAGGTAGACGACAAAGCTCTTGAAATTACTCAGATAATTAAAGAGGCAGGAAAAAAGAGAGAAAGCAGAACATTCACTGACAGAATTATGGGACTTTATGAAGCATTCAAACATATGAGTTATAGGTATCCCAGAAGGGGAAGAAGAATGCTCCAGAGGAATGGAAGGCATACTAAATTTTCATATTATCAATGAAAATTTCCCAAATATCACCAAAGATTCTGACACACTCCTTTCAGAGGGATATCGGACCCCAGGTCGCCACAACTCTAACAGAGCTTCTCTAAGACACGTTGTGATGAACCTGTCCAAAGTCAAGACAAAAGAAATGATTCTTCAAGCTGCCAGGAGTAAGTGCCAGTGGACCTACAGGGGCAAATCCGTCAGGGTGACTGCAGACTTCTCTAATGAAACTTTCCAAGCAAGAAGACAAGGGTCATCTACCTTTAATCTACTTAAACAGAACAATTTCCAGCCCAGAATTCTCTATCCTGCTAAGCTAAGCTTTAAAATTGACAGATAAATCAAATTATTTACTGATATGCAAACACTGAGGAAATTTGCCACAAGACCAGCTCTACAGGAAATA
>CAUYPK010002425.1:0-69336 GCA_963574355.1 Loris lydekkerianus
TTGGGTAAACTGGTTGGCAACCTGTAGAAGATTGAAACTAGACCCACACCTTTCACCATTAACTAAGATAGACTCTCACTGGATAAAAGATTTAAACTTAAGACATGAAACTATAAAAATACTTGAAGAAAGTGCAGGGAAATCTCTTGAAGGAATCGGCCTGGGTGAATATTTTATGAAGAGGACTCCCCAGGCAATTGAAGCAGCATCTAAAATACACTACTGGGACCTGATCAAACTAAAAAGCTTCTGCACTGCCAAGAACATTGTGAGTAAAGCAAGCAGACAGCATTCAGAATGGGAGAAAATATTTGCAGGTTATACCTCTGATAAAGGTCTAATAACCAGAATCCACAGAGAACTCAAATCTATTAGCAAGGAAAGAACATGTGACCCCATTTCAGGGTGGGCAAGAAACTTCTCTAAAGAAGACAGATGCAAAATCTACAAACACATGAAAAAAGGCTCATCATCCTTAATCATCAGAGAAATGCAAATCAAAACTACTTTGAGATATCACCTACCCCAGTAAGAGTAGCCCACATAACAAAATCCCAAAACCAGAGATGTTGGCGTGGATGTGGAGAAAAGGGCACACTTCTACACTGCTGGTGGGAATGCACACTAATACGTTCCTTCTGGAAGGATGTTCGGAGAATACTTAGAGACCTAAAAATAGACCTGCCATTCGATCCTATAATTCCTTTACTAAGTTTTTACCCAGAAGACCAAAAGTCACAATATAACAAAGACATCTGTACCAGAATGTTTACTGCAGCCGAATTTATAATTGCTAAGTCATGGAAGAAGCCCAAGTGCCCATCGACCCATGAATGGACTAGCAAATTTGTGGTACATGTATACCATGGAATACTATGCAGCCTTAAGGAAAGATGGAGACTTTACCTCTTTCATGTTTACATGGATGGAGCTGGAGCATATTCTTCTTAGCAAAGTATCCCAGGCATGGAAGAAAAAGTATCCAATGTACTCAGCCCTACTATGAAGCTAAATTATAGCTTTCACATGAAGGCTATAACCCAACTATACCACAAGACTATGGGGAAAGGTCAAGGAAGGCGAAGGGAGGGGGGAGGTTTGGGTGGAGGAAGGGTAATGGGTGGGGCCACATTTATGGTGCATGTTGGAATGTGTACGGGTGATTGCACTAATGTACACAGCTATGATTTAACAATAAAAAATTAAAAAAAAAAAAAGATAACAATTAACTTTTATACAGGGTGGCCATAAAGTTCATCTGCAATCAAAAATAGTCTTTTTAACCTAATCCAATTAACTGATTAATTATTAATTTATTTATTGAGTAAATAATTAGTTAGTTTACTGGGCTTGGCGCCTGTGGCTCAAGTGGCTAAGGCGCCAGCCACATACACTTGAGCTGGCAGGTTTGAATCTAGCCCGGGCCCACCAAACAACAATGATGGCTGTAACAACAACAACAACAACAACAACAACAACAACAACAACATTATTGAATAAAATTAATTGAATAAATAAAAATAGACAACTATTTTGAATTACACAAGAACTTTATGGCCACCCTGCATATTAACCTTGTATCCTGCAATCTTGCTATAATTGCTTATTAGTTCAAAGTTTCCTTGTTTATTTTCACATTTTCTACATGGACAATTATGTCATCTACAAATACAGTTTTATTTCTTCCTTCCCAATCTGTATACCATTCTTTCTTTTTTTTTAATTTCTCTTACTGCATTAGGTAGAAATTTCAGTACAAAGTTGAAAGGAAGTGGTGAGTGGGGACATCCTTGCCTTTGTTCCTGATCTTAGCAAGAAAACTTTAGGTCCTTCACCATTAATTCTGATTACTTGTTTTGTGTATTTGTTCTTTGTGAAATTGAGGAAGCTCCCCCTCTGTTTCTAGTCTACTGAGAATTTTACTTTTTATGTAATTTAGTTAATAGATACGTTTAATCATGAATGGGTGTTGGATTTTGTCAAGTGCTTTTTCTGCATGTATTGATATGATCAGGTGATTTTTCTTCTTTACCTTATGTGGACTACACAGATTTTCCAATTTTTTCTTTTTTTTGAGACAGAAAAAAGAAAACCCTCGTTAGAGTGCTATGGCATCATAGCTCACAGCAACCTCAAACTCTTGGGCTTAAGTGATTCTCTTGCCTCAGCATCCTGAGTACCTGGGACTATAGGCGCCCACCACAATGACCAGCTATTTTGTTTTTTAGAGACAGAGTCTTGCTCTAGCTTAGGCTGGTCTCGAATTGGTGAACTCAGGCGATCCGCCCGCCTCTGCCTCCCAGAGTTCTGGGACTACAGGTGTGAGCCACTGCACCGGCCCGGAATCTCCAATTTTGAACTAGTCTTGCATAACTGAGATAAATTCCCCTTAGTTATAGTACATAATTCTTTCAAAACATTTTTTTGGATTTAATTTGCTAATATTTTGTTGATGAGTTTTACATCTCTGCTCATGAAAGATGCTAGTTTGTCATTTTCTTTTCTCATAGTATGTTTTTTGTTTTTTTTTTCTTTTTTAAGAGACAGAATCTCACTTTCTTGCTTTTGGTAGAGTGCTGTGGCATCACAGCTCACAGCAACCTTGAGCTGTTGGGCTTAGGCGATTCTCTTGCCTCAGCCTCCTGAGTAGCTGGAATTACAGGGGCCCGCCACAACGCCCGGCTATTTTTTTTGGATGTTGCAGTTTGGTTGGGGCTGGGTTTGAACCCGCCACCCTCAGTATATGGGGCCAACGCCCTACTCACTGAGCCACAGGTGCCGCCCGTGATTTATGTTTTGATGGTTTTAAATTATTGATTTAATAAATCTTATTTCAGATCTCTCTTCCTTTTATGTGATACCTTCTTTGACCCCATCATTAGGAAGTTGTTTCATTTCCTCATGTTCATAAATTTTCTGAATTTCATTATTTCTAATTTTATTCCACTGTCATTGGTGAATATAATTTGTTTTTTTCTGAGACAGAGCCTCAAGCTGTCACCATGGGTAGAATATCGTGACATCACAGCTCACAGGAACCTCAAACTCCTGGGCTCAAGTAATTCTCCTGCCTTCGCCTCCCCCAAGTAGTTGGGACCACAGGTGCCCGCCACAACACCCGGCTATTTTTGGTAGCAGCTATCATTGTTGTTTGGTGGGCCCAGGCTGGATTCGAACCTGCCAGCTCAGGTGTATGTGGCTGGCGCCTTAGCTGCTTGAGCCACAGGCGCTGAGCTGGTGAGTATAATTTGTATGATGCTAATCTTCTTATATTTGAGACTTGTTTTATGGTAAAACATATAATCTAGAAGAATGTTATTACATATATGCACTTAATGTATACTGTTGCTAGTTGGAGTGTTCTGTAGGTATGTTATGTCTAGCTGGTTTATAGTACTGTTCAAGTATTCTATTTCCTTTCTGATCTTCTGTCTTGTTCTATCCATTATTGAAGTAAGGTATTAGTATTCCACCTATTATTATTGAATTGCCTATTTCTCTTTCCAATTCTAGCAGTTTTTGGCTTCATGCATCTTGGAGGTTTTATTTGATGCATGCATGTTTATGATTGTCATAACTTCTTGGTGAAGTGACTCTTTTTAAGTACAGAAACAGTCAAAAGAGACCTGAACTCAGCCAGGACATTATCTCTGGAAAGAGTGGGTGCAGAAAGCACCAGGGCTTCAGGGGGTTGTCCTCATTTGCCTCTGTCTGGGTGTTGGCTGTACAATGTGCGTTCAGCTCTCAAAAATCCAGTTAGCTAGTAGATACTTACACTCTTATGTATGTATGCTGTATTTCACAAAAACTTTAAAGAAAATAAATCTTGGCTGGATGCAGTGGCTCACACCTGTAATCCTAGCACTCTGGGTGGCTGACAGGCAGGTGGATTGCCTGAGCTCAGGAGTTTGAGACCAGCCTGAACAACAGTTAGACCCTGTCTGTACTAAAAGTAGAAAAAATAGGTGGGTGTTGTGCTGGGCACCTGTAGTTTCAGCTACTTGGGAGGCTGAGGCAGGGGGATCACTTGAGCCCAAGAGTTTGAGGTTGCTGTGAGCTATAATATCATAGCACTCTACCAAGGGCAACACAGTGAGACTCTTCTCAAAAAAGGAAAAAAAAAAAAAAGAAAAGAAAAAAGAAATCTTGAAATTCCCCACTTGTTAATGAGATGAACAAAAGGGATCCTGGGGGAAAGTGGGGATGGAATTATTGATTCCTATTATTCTCTCATCCCAGAAGGTCCATTTCCTGGATGGAGGGAGACCTTTCTGGTGGGTAAGGCACTGTGGCACTTGGCATTGCCTCGTCATGTTCTTTAGGAGAGAAACTCATGTGGGGGAGAGACTCCTTCACCCCAGGGAGTCAAGAAAGTAGACTATTGGAGGAATGAAATGAACTCACAAGAGCTAGTATGCCTGCCTATGAGAAACGTCCACAAATAATAACACAGCCTTTTCAGCTCCACCCAACTGAAAGTTGAGCACATGTGGAGGCAAACCTGATATGGGACTGGGAGGTCCCGTAGGCAGGAGTACCCCATTGACTCACCGGAGCTGGCAGACAGACACCCTATTAGTATTTGCTGATAAAGGATTAAAAAAACTCCTAAGGCATTCCTAGGGGGACTCAGGCAGCATCAGGATTACTAGTTACACAGCTGTGTTCATGATGTACAAATATGGCCCGTATAATAGAATACACACATTTTTCTGGATGAAGATCACACTTTGATTAAAAGTTGACTTAAATTATACTCCCCACAGACTAAGGCCCATCTGTATGCTCTGATGTCCACAGGCATATGTGATAGTGATGGTGGTAGTAAGAACCACCTTAGCAACAAGCATCCATTGAGTACCTACCGTGTTCCGAATATCCAGGGCTTCACAAAAACTTCACAACCACCTCTGAGAAGGGAACTACTGATCCCAACTTACAGATGGGGAAATTGAGGCTCACAGAGGCTAAGGCAGCCAGCTACCAAATGGTGATGATTCAACCATTGGGTTGAATTCACCAACTTGGGTCCAGCTCCCAAGTCCGAGCTGTTGCTTCCAGCTCTAGTAACCTATAAGGGAGTAGAGGTAAAACTACTGTAGGGAGATGGAAGATGGGGGAGGGAACGGAGACCATCCCCTCCCAGAGGGGAAGGCTGAACAGAAGGCCTTTTTGTATGGACTCCCCCTCCTACAGACTCGTGGGACAGTCCCCAATTGGGAGGTTGTCACAAGTCACTCCCTTCCTGTAACTGAGAAACACATTCAAGGACCTGGGCTTGGGGATGGGAGGCCAGACTCAGCATCTGGATGTTTGTAAGAATCAAACACACCAATGGGAAGAAGTGACCAGGTGTACAGGTGGGAGCGGAGGGCTTCCTGTAAAGTGGCACTGCTGCCTCATGCCTCCCTCCTGCTTAGGGGTCTTCATTCAGACCAGTTGAGGGCTCCTTTTCAACCTTTTCCAGGGATCTGTTGAGACAACAGCCTTTTTACTCAATCAGAAAGAAAGTTTCAGACTGCAAACAGGTCATGGCAGCCACTACTAAAGAGGGAGGGGATCATCAGGGAAAAGAGGCATTGTGGCAACACGAAGGCCAGGAGAGGGGGCATGGCAATGAGACCCCCACAGAAGTAGGGATCCTAGGTGAGTGGCATAGCAGTGAGACCCTGGCCTGAGACAGGTTTCCAGAGGAAAACTCTAGAAGGGTGAAAACACATAGGCCTGACTAAGGCTGTCAGGTGAGGAGGTGGCAGGAGCATGCCCTGGTAATTACTGTCTGCAATCATTCAAATGTGCCCAGAGTATCTTTGCATATAATTCCTACAGATAAATACAGTTTTGTGTTGAAAAACAGGTAACTTGTATTCATTCCTGGGTCCAGAGAGTTTAAGAGTAAGGACAGAAAAGGATTCCCTGCTTCCTATCAGGACAGCAGGGGTTACTCCTAGTTTTAGTCTAGTAAACATTATGTGTTCTTACCACCAGGCTGCTGGGTTTGTGAACCTCATGCTGTGGGTGACCCTGAGGGTGCCTCCCACACAATCTCTCCTCAGGCTCCTGAGGATAGGCCTTAGGCCACTTCCAGATCCCACCCCCAAGGTTACCTGATAGGTTGGCTCTGTTGTTGTTTGAGGCTTTGGAAACTGTGCTTTGCTAGAACCATGGTCATCTGGAACAGGGAGTCAAGCAACCAGAGAACAAGCATGTGCTCTGTCTTTTTATTATTCTTTATTTATTGGTCCTACCACCGGGACCCTTTACCCAGACCCACTGTTCCTATGCATGCTGGCTTTGCAGACATTCACATCATATGTCTGTGTCTTAATTAATTTTTCCTTCCTATTCCTTTTCCATGCTCTGCCTCATTTTCTCAGAAATTAAAGGCTTTTACTTATTATTATTTGTTTTTTGGGGTCTGTGTAAAGGTTCCTTGGCAGGAGAACATGCATATGACTTTAAAATAAAGACCAACATTCTGACGCTAAGGTAATGCACAGAAAAAATACAGTACTCAGACATCATTGCAAATAAATACCCCATACAGATGAAGTTATCTCAAATGTAACAATATTTCTTATGAATCAACACTGTAACAGAAGGTAAAAATAGGAGTCCCTAAAACTAGGAATAAGAAATGCTTATTCCAGGAAACAGAATTCTTTTATTCTTGTCATGTATATTATTATAATTTGTCCTTTTTTTGAAGGAGGGAGGACAGTTTTTCTTCCTCCAAGAGTACCAATCTGACCACTCACATGAAGTTCACTTAGCAAATGTAACAGGATGTAGTCCTGGTTTGCCAAGGAACTTTAATGAATTCTGTTTCCTGAAATTAACAGTAATTAGTTACACCAAGCAAGAGAAGATATAATGTCTCGCTTTCACATTTGCAAAGAATACTATGGCTAACCCTCACCCCTTACTGCGCATGCCGACAGTGCCGGCCCTCCTGATACCTTCGGCTCTTCACAAACGTGGCGTTCATACAGCTTGCTCAGCTTGTCCCAGAAAGTCCATTTGGTTCCCAAAGCACACTCAAAGTTTTGTATTTGCTTTTGTTTTCTAAGCCCCTGAATTTGCTAGTAAAGAATCACTGATTAACAGAATTTTGCACAATGACTGTTTCTTTCCCACAATGAAGATGCCCAGGTCCTGGTGTGAGGCATGTACCTGCCCCCACCTGCTGGCCCACGCTGGCCTTCAGCATGCCCAATAGCTCTTCCCTGCCTACTTTGGAAAATGATCTACGCTGGGACACCTCCCTCAACTGATGAAGGCACTACTGGCAATGATTACTAACAAAAAGGCGTTGAAAGAGAACACCCTAAAAATCGACAACTGTAGAATTTTCTAAATGTACCACAATTTGGCACAACAACCAGAGTAACAAAACAATTCCAATTTGGAATTTTACTGGTACAGTTGTATAAAATTCTGTTAATCAGTCATGCTTCACAATGTCCTAAAACCCAGATAATTCTGGAATTTGTAGGTAATACTACTCATTCAATAATTTATCTTTTTGTTCAAGTGCCTATTACTGTTTTAACCAGAGCAAAGGTCAAGTTTTCTTCTTGTTACATTGAACTATTCCTAAGAATAATAATAATACAATATGAAAAACCCCAGAATCGGAATACCCTGGATTTCTTAATGAACATGGCATTTAAAATCTGTAATTTCAAACATGAACCATAATGCCGTAAAACCTAAAAGGCTGCTGAACCACAGCGTGGATACACTTAGCCGAGCTCCTCGCCGGGTCGAAGCCCTCACTTCCACAGTCTAGAGCTACTCTCTAAAGGGCACACAGCTCTGCCTTGTGCTGACACCAGACCAACACAGGGGAGCTGAGGCAGACAGCTACAGGACCACGAGCACAGACCACGGCATCTGAGACGGTCTCTACGCAAGAAATTAAAGAAGCAAATATAATATCAAAATATCAAAAGTGCACAGGTCGATCGGATAAAAAAGGAACATGTGTAATAAGGAGCCCCTGTGGTGGGCATGTCCAATGGGCTCCTGGAGAGCCTGGCAGCGGGAAGCAGGGTCTTCAGCCGTACAGAGGCCTTTCCATGCAGCAGCTTTTCGGCATGCTCTATAGTAAAGCTTATTTTCCTCCCATTAAAAACTTGGGGAATGCTATTTTGAAAAGAATTGCAGTGGCATATCCAAAAACATTTTTAAGTGGACTTTTAGGTTGCCCTTCCTTCCTCCATGTGGGCCATGGGAAGGAAAGGGAGAGGGCTGCGGCCTGACAGGGCTGGGTGGCCAAGTCCTCCCGGCAGCTACTCTACAGCTGAAAACGGGAGAAAACAAAACAGTGTTAGAAATGGGTCACCCGTCTCTTCCTGTTCATCTGACAACTAAAGCTCTCCATGTGCTGGGAAGGCATGAGCACGTTAGTTGGCAGAAGAGAGGACCTGTGCATGTTAGGGGGCTGGTGGCTCCAGATACTCACAAGCCCCTTAGGAATATGGAGAGAAGCTGCATGCCAGGCTCTCGAGGAGAGGGTGAAGCGGCATGCGGGGCAGGCATGCAGGTAGCCATCCCACAGCAAATTCTGCTAGGGCTGGGGGAATCCGAGCTCAGGACAGACCTATGGGGGACACACACGGACCCGTCCTGGAGTCTGGAGGGGACTGAGATACATTGAGCACCAAAGGAAGAGCAGGCAGGGGCAAACAGATGTGGGAGAGAGCAACACAGTCTCTTCACCAGGTAATGGGAATCCCTTTCCCATATGGGAGATGAGGCAAGCAGCCAGTACAAAAGGAGACTGCAGTTTCAGGTCCAGCCCCATGGGATGACTGGAGAGAAATACTGAGAAAAGCTCTGCTTCAGAACATGGGAACACAGACAAGCTGATGCCAAAGCTCTGGTGTGGATGGAGCCTCTGCCAACGGGAGAGCCCTGTAGCTGCCTTTGCTCTTTCTCCATCACCCCCCAATTGCACTACATAAAGATAACTAAACACCTCCTACCTGGGAATCCTGGGAACTGGCCCTGGGTGCATCCAAAGCTTTCCCAGCACCAAGTCAGGCTGTGGCTATGACTCTGCATGTCCTTCAATTCAGCTGAGCCTGTTGGTGGCTCAAACTCCATGTGGGGGATTCTAAAGCCTTGCTTCTTCAGGTTTGAAGCTCCCTGGAGGAAGGCCTGATAATGGGTCACCGCAGTCACCCCAAGTACCAACGGACGGCTATGCACTGAGGATCAAGGTCTGACCAGGCACTTGGAAAGCTTTTCTCATTGAAAAGGAAAATTTAGGCCTTGGGCCCTGGTAATCTGTTAGCTCACAGGCCTCTAGACAAGCATGCTGATCTCAGAAATGAGCACCCAGCTCTGGTCTCCTGGGTTATGGTCAGCTGTGTCTGTGCCATGTGTGTCTGGCCAGCAGAATATAGGAGCTCAGGGCTGCTCCTCTCTGGATTTGGGGGAACAAATTCTGCATCTTTGTCCTGAATGTGATTTGCAGTGAGATGCTGCACAAACTATAATTCTTTCCATAAAACTATACCAAGTACAGCAGCATCCTCTGAGGCTGTACCTAGGATCAGGCTGGAAACTCCTAAAACTGCTTTCTGGTGCTGACATTAGACACATTCGACAAACATGAAAGTTTCAACTCAGGTTCTGTCCCTTCTAGGTGCCAAGGGAGCAGGATGAGGACTCTTTCCCCTGGGTTTTTCCAAGGGTGCCTAGGGCCCTGGAAGACACTTTCAGAAGTCTGTCTTCTACAAGCATGTACAGCTCTACCACCCCTAAGACACCCACCTCCACCTGTACAGAGTAGCTAGGGAGGGGTACTCCTGAGGGGGCTTTGAGGAGAAGCGACACAAAGCTCTCAGGAGTGTCCTGATGATTCACACACCCCATGCCACTTTGACTAGAATCCTGCCCTCTGTGCATTAGTCACGTTAAGACAGACCTAGCGCCGCTGTCCCGCTGTTGCTGGGTTAGTTGAGGTGAAGCGGGCGTTAGCTGCAGCATGCGGCGCCCCGCAGCCCCTAATCGCAGTAAATGCTGTGCTTCTCACTGCAGAACACCTGGTTGGCCAGTCCAGTGCCCTCGGCTCTGTCACTGGCACAGGCGCATGTGTGACTTACACTGGGAGTGGCTGGCTTAGCCTTAGGGGTGGACTTGGCACGGCCACGCCGGGTCTGTTCATGGTCCAGCTCGAGCAGCTCCAGCCGCTGGGTCAGTGCTAGCTTCTGCTGGATGGCCATGCGCAGCAGGGAGTTCAGTGTTTTCTTCTCATCCTCAGCAGCTGCCAGCTGCCGCTGCATCTCGTCCAGCTGAGTAATGTACTCGTCACACCTGGGGGCCCAAAAGCACAGCTTAAGGCCAGGCAGAGCTAGCCAAGGATGGCAGGGCCAGGCTGGGCAGTTCTCTGACAGTCCACACGAGGAACCGTCCCTCAGTGTGGCCCCTAGGCTGGAGGGCCAGGTTGAGGGAGACCCACACTGGCTTTTAGAGCAAAGGTTTCATTCAGACATGCCCCCAATGAGGGCTTAGGCAGGGTAGTCCTATGAGGCTGGTTTGAGTTTTGTGTTTTTATGGGGGCAAGGGCTGCTCTGCTCATTCAGCTGGATATGGTGCCTATAAAGTGGTTATGTCCCTCAGTGATTCAGCTTTCTCTAAGGAGCTCTTCCCACTTCAAAGCCTTGAGGTGGCTCAGGGAACAGATACAAAACGTCTCTGGCTTCTAGGGTGTAGATGTAAACCTTAGCAGGACTGGACTTGTTCCCAAGATCAGTGCTTAGTCAGTCTGTGCTTAATGACCAATCAGAACCAGGGAACAGTGCATGTGGAAGCCAAAAACAGCCCCATCCTGAAACCACCTCTGTTTAACTGCCAAACCCACATGCTAAGGTGGGGGAGGATCTGGTCTGTTCTTGGGCATCCCTCTCGCATGTGTCCCATCCAGGGGCTGGGTGAGGCCTGACAGAGATGCTGAGAAACTGAGTGAATTAAACCTGGGGGCTCCTGAAGTAGGGAGGCCACATAGGGGCTGAGCACAGCTCCACCTTGCCCATACTGTGCCCTGATCTGCCCATGCCCACCTGCCAGGAGCTGGCCCTTCAACAGTGCCCTTCCAGGGACTGTGGCCCATAAGGACACACTGAGCTCTGATCCTCACAGTTTTACTTGAAATCTTCATTCCATATGAAATAAGGCAAATTTATAAAACTAGGGTTTATGTGCCAGATGCTGAGGAAGTATGGAATCTTTTCCCAACCTCCAGGAAGAAGAGAAGCTTCTATAGCAATCTTAGAACTCTTCCTTGTCTGTGCCCTGCCCCAAGAGGGTCTCCCAGCAGGGAGCAGAGAGAATGGGAGTGCCCAGCACCAGACTTGAGAGAAGCAGGCCCAGCACTCAGTTCTCAGCCTGTCCACGTTGGACTCTCAGCTTTCTCACCCACTAAAAGGATATCGGCTGGGCCCATGGGAGGGCCCCCTCGGTGCCATTCCAACACTGGCCAACAGGTGGCACTGACCATCTTTGGAGAGTAAAAGGCAGGGTTACCTATCCAGGGACCATCTCATGGAGGCCGTTTAACACCTAAGAAACCTCACTTTCCAGCCTTGGGGTCTGGCTTCCCCAGCCTGGGAGGGGTGTGTACCCTTGGGGACCACCCCTTGCCCAACACAGAGCCCAACCCTAAGAACCCCCACACACAGAAAAAGAAAGAAGGCTGGCTCCCTCCCAGCCCTGAGGCCCCCTCTTTACCCTCCCTTGACTGCCAGGGTGGAGGACAGGAGGAGAGTCCCAGGTAGTCATGATGACACAGAGCTGCACACAGAGGTGCAAACTCAACAGAGGACACTGGCTGTGACCTGCTCAAGCCAAGAGGGGAACCTTCCTTTTGAATCTACAAACCTAAATGCATGTTCATCCTTTACAGCCAAGTTCTTGGGGGGCAAAGAGAATAGGCCAGGGCTTGTCACTTGCTTGCCCGAGTCAGCTGCTACAACTATAGGCATCCCCACCTGCCCCCTAACGTTCCACACTTCTGACTTGTCCACTCCAAAATCCTCTCTCCTCAGTCCTTCTGCCTCTCAGCCTCCTTATATATAAAGTGAAAACAAAACTGGGCTTGCTAGAGTTTCATTAACAGCAAAATGGAAATGGCCCCATAGACCCAGGCTGCTGGGGACCTTAACATAACCTCTCTCACCTCTGGTCATAAGCAAGTATCTGCCAAGCATGCTCCATGCCCCAGTACCTGCTTGTCTGACTATAGGGGAAGCAGAGGTGGCAGCTCCAGTGAAGCTGGACACAGGCTCTGACTCAGCATGTCTGCAGGTGCTAGGGCCACACATGAGGAGAGGGGCTGAGGGCAGATGGTTACCTGGTGGCAAACATGGCCCGCAGTGATGAAAAGGTGGCTGCGTCCTCCTTGAGGGCCTTGAGCTCGTTGCGCAGCTTCATCATGGTCTCGGTCACCATGGCCTTCTCGTTCTCATACTTGCTCTTTAAGTTGGCAAGGGCCACCTCAGCGGTCTGGGGGGCAGATAGGTGTGTAATGGACAGATGAAGGGTGTGATATCAGCCTTGAGGCCCTCTGGTTGCATGATGAGGATCCAGGTCTGAGGTGGTGCTGGTGCCCACAAATAAAACTCCCTCCAAAACAGCCCTAGGGACAAGACTCTCGGCAACTATGCTTTGGGCATCAGCCTCCCTCAGTGAATCCCAGCAGCAGAGAAGGTCATGTGCCCCAAACCTATTGGTGGCTCTCTCACATTGCTCTCCTCAGAGCATTTGGGCCATGGCTCTCACGTATTTTTATTTCAGCATCAGAAACCATTACGAGGGCTCGGTGGCCATAGCTCAGGGAGTAGGGTGCCAGCGACATACACCAAGGCTGGCTGGTTTGAACTTGGCCCAGGCCAGCTAAACAACAATGACAACCATAACCACCACAACAAAAAAATAGCTGAGCATTGTGGCAGGTGCCTGTAGTCCCAGCTACTTGGGAGACTGAGGCAAGAGAATCACTCAAGTCCAGGAGTTTGAGATTGCTGTGAGCTGTAATGCTATGGAAACTACTGAGGGCTATACAGTTAGACTCTGTCTCAAAAAAAAAAAAAAAGAAACTGTTATGAGGTGGTGACAGGTGAGTGACAGGCTTTTCTTACATGCCAAACTGCTTTGGTTAAAGATGCCTTCGATCCTGCCTGCCCACTCTGCCCTCCTGGCTGGGTGTCCTGGGCAAGGGGAGGGCAGATGCCCATACTGACTTGGGGCCAGCTCTTAGCCTCATGGTGGGAGACAGGCCTGGGGAGTCCTGCAGCAGATGGAGGATGGAGGCCAAGAATGGGAAGCACCCTATGCGCCAGCCCTGGGTGACCAGCAGCTCCCCCCCTCCCAGCCACCTGCCTCACCTGCTTGTTGGCCTTGAGCACAGTGCGCAGGGTGGTGATCTGTTCACGCTTGGTACTGAGCAGTGACTTCAGCTTAAGGATCTCCTCCATGAGTGCCTCCTTGTCCTTGTCCACAGCAGGGCCCAGCTCCTGTGAGGCGATGCGCTGCCGCGACAGCTCTGTTGTGCGGTCCACAGCTGCCTGCAGGTGCTTGATCTGGTCACGGATGATAGCGATCAGGTTGTAGATATTCATGGGCTCTCGGCGTGGATCACTAAGGGGTGATGGCAACGAAGAACTAGGCAAGGGGCTGCTGTCTCCAGCCCCGCCATCTGCACGGCCAGCCTCCGTGGCCAGGAGCCCCTTAGGCAAAAGGATAGGTGAGCGGCGCCCGCGGCCTTCAGGGCTGGTGCGGCCCCCGGGACTGGTGCGGCCAGCCCCACCCTGGCCCTCACGGTAATAGTCCAGCATGACACGGTTGGGTGTCTCATTGTTGCACATACACACATGGTGGTAGAGGTTGGCCAGCTCCTCACTGAAGGTCACCAGTTCATCCTGGGCAATGCTCAGGCTGCCCTGTGTCTCACCAGCAACGTCGCTCACCTTCTTCAGCTCCTTCTCCAGCCGGGCCAGCAGCTCCTGGTCCTGGCGGCTGGCCTTCTCCAGCAGGGAGACCTTTTCAGTGAGTGCCTGGCCCTCAGCCTCATAGCGGCTCTTCTCCTCTGCATACTGGGCCTCATGGGCCTCGTGAGTGCTGCGAAGTGCCTTCAGCTGCTCTCGAAGCTCACCAGCTTCAGCCACAGCCACATGGTACTTGCAGGCTAGGATCTCAGGTCCATTGATATCCACCTCGTAGTAGTCACCATCCTCATGGCTGTCACGGTCCTTCTCGTTGTCCAGGGCTGTTTGGCGCTCCTTGCCAGCTTGCAGGCGCCGCAGGGCACTTAGGTTCTCTGTGAGGCGGCTCACCTTCTCATGCTGCTCTGACAGGGACCCTCGCGTGTGTTCCAGCTGCTTCTGTGTGTCCTGAAGTGTCGCCAGCAGGCCAGCCTTCTCCCGCTCCATCTGCAAAGGTACAGGCAGCAAGAAAGTGAGTCAACAGGTGTGGGCCTGTTGGGCTTAGATGACCACACATGGTCCAGGGTAACTTCCCATGTCAGGGTGGGTAGTAAGCCCTAGAGTTACCTGGCCACCCCTTCAGTGAGGCAGGACAGTGACATGCAGGGTATGGAGAGGAAGGAATTCACACTGACTCTTTAGAACACCGCCTGTTAACCAGTAATGGTGGTTAGTAAGAGGCAGGCTCTCTCCCCACCTCTGCTAGAGGGAGCTGGGCTCAGAAAATAAAGCTCCAGCTTGTACGGGCTGGTGGCAAGGACCCTCAGTGCCTTAGTCCTCTGCTCTGAAGGACGTGGCTCTACGGCCCTCCTCTCTCATGCCTCAGAGAGCAATAGACCAACCATTTGCTGAATGGCAATCCATCTCCCAAGAGATGAGCCCATGCATGGCCCTGAGTGCAGGAGTCATTATAGGGCCATGCATGGGCATCAATTCACCTTGAGACCATGTCAGCAATGGGAGAGCAACATGGGTACCATGTGCCAAGAAACCATTCCTGAGACTCTTCCCTGTACTATGGAAATTTCATTTACCTTAATGACATAGGTTTTAAAATCAATGTAAGTAAGTGAAAGTAAATTAACATCAATAAACTGTCAGGTAAGCGCTGCTGGGGCTGCATGCAGAACTCAGGTGAGTACAGCATCCTATGGGTCCTGGTGCCCACTCACCTGCATCAGCTGTTGCTTCAGCTTCTGGATCTCGGAAATGTTGAGCTCACTGAGTAGGTCAGAGACGAGGCTGGGGGAGGGTGGTGCAAGGCCATCCTTCTTGGGTGTGGAACTTTTGTTGTCCAGTGGTAGCTTGGCCAGGGTGCCATGATCAAAGCCGTTGACTAGGGCCTCAGCATCGTTGTTGGGCTCTGCAGCATCATCGCTGAACTTGAGGCCATCCAGTGATACGTGCAGCTGGCTGGTGTAGAAGGAGTCGTTGATGCTCATGTAGTGGGACAGCTCCTTACGCAGGCTGTTCTTCTGTTCCCGCTCCGTCTTCAGTGTCTCCAGCGCCTCCTCCAGCTGCCGCTCCGAGATCTCCTTGAGCCGGATGGCATCCTCCAGCTGGCTGTTGAGGTACTCTGTCTCCTCTTCCAGACGCTTGATCTCATGCTTAAGGCCCTCGAATTCCACCTAGGAAGCGAAGTCACACACTTCCACATCAAGGCAACTTGCAGGCTCCTTTTATGCCTGATAAATGAGGAAAACCCACCCACACACCAACTCCCCTGGCCAGGAAGTGCAAGGTGAAGTGCTTTCCTGCCAAGGGGCAGCAGCGTGTCCAGGCAAAGACTGCTTCCCCTACCGGGGGATGAGGACATTAGGAGGGTTCTGGACTATGAGGTGCAAATGCACAGGAGTCAGCCCAGCACCCCCACCACCACTGGGACAAATGCACATGAGGAGAGGGCAACATGAAGGTTTGAGGCATGTGGAGCCAGGGATGAACTATAGCCTTGAGCTGAGACTCTCTGTCCACTGAGAATACCACACATCTGTGCTGCCAAATTTCTATTAGGTCACTTAAAAAATATTAGCAAGTGCATACTGATTTAAAATTCTATTGAATTATTTAATTAACATTAATGGTTAACTAAATATCTTGAGGTACATAAAAGGTATACTTTGATGTGTGCTATGATCATTACTTCTAAATCATATTTAAAAATGAAGGAATAGAAATTCACCCTGAGAACATGTAACCACTATGTGTAGCCACTATCACACAGCCTAAACATCCCATGCCTCTGCTCATGATGGGGGAGAAGGAGGGTCCTTTCTGTGACTGGGATGGGCAGGGTTCCCTCTGTCATGGGACAAACAGGATCCCTTCTCTGTCATGGGGATAGGTGGATCTCCTCGATGGATCTCCACATTCTGTTTGATCTGCCAAGAAAAACATGCACAACCCTTAGTGCACACACAACGTCCAGACCTGGCTCAAAGGTATGTGGGAAAAGCAAAATCAAATTCTTGTCTACATAAAACTGTATTTGCAGGTGAAAAAGGAAATAGCAATTGGAAACCTATGCTTGGGGAGGGGTCAGCGTTTATGGGTAATTTCTAAAAACATTTCCTCTTGCTCTGTAATATTTGTGCCTGAAATAAGGAACAAATCAGTAACAAAAGGCCTGAGTGGATCTCTGTGGGTCTTGTGGGAAGACCCAGTACTACCTCCAAGGTGTGTGTTCATGGGAGGTAGCTATGGAGCCTCCAGTCTCAGCAGCACATACAGGGAGGGAAGAATTTCAGAGAGAGGGGAAGGCCAAACTCTGCTGTGGGCAGTCTTTCTGAGCCTTGGTCTCCCCTCTCCTCAGGATGCTGTGGGCCAAGTTCCGCCAACAGTAACGCCAATGACTGGCATGACTTACAACACAGACCACTGCTATGACTGTTAATAAGCACGAGCCATCACAGCAGGACCAGAATGCAGGACCACGAGCTCTGATCCTGTGGTTTTCTGGGGAGTAGAATCTGTTCCCTGCTTGCTTTTGCACAGAGATTTCTGCATCAACACGAGCTTCCTCATTTGCATACAAATAATAGATTCCCTGATAGTGAGACTTTTCTGCTCTGAGAAGATTTTAGTGGAAGAGGATTTCTGAAGAAAGCAAGGTGGTATCTATGGCATTTTGGAGGAAGGTTTGGGATTTCCAAAGAGAAAAGGTTGCCATTCTCCACCATGCAGGGCTGTGGCTCTTGGAGAGGAGGGTGCAAATTCATACCTTACGTGGCCCCCAAAGCTTAGGATCACCTAGTCCCATGACAGAGAAGGGACCCTGTTCGTCCCATGACAGGAGGGAACTCCGCCCATCCCGGTCACAGAGGGGACCCTCCTTATCCCCCATCATGAGCAAAGGCATGGGGATGTTCAGGCTGTGTGATCAGAGGTAGGACAGAGTCTGGACATCTAATCTCCGAGGTTTTTTGGTGTAGTCTCATTGTCTTTTGGATTGTTTTCATCTTTGCTGGCTAGGACACTTCAGCCTGGCCAATGGTCAGCAAACATTGCAGCCAGAAGCTTTGGCCCTGCCAGCCACAGACCACCTTCCACAGAAGTAAAGCTGGCCCTGGGCCTCAGGTGTGGCCTCCTCTGAACAGGGAGACAGAAGAGAGGGGGTGGCTGAGAGGGCTCCAAGACCCAGGTACCCCCTCCACAGGCCCAAGATTCACCTGGTTCTGCTTGAGCACAGACACTTGCTTCTGCAGGCTGATGTTCTCCTCCTCCAGCTCTGAGTAGTCCTGCAGCAGGCGGGCCTCCCGGAACTTGTATTCCTTGATGTCATCCCGCAGGCGGCCTCGCTGGATCTCCACATTCTGATTGATCTGCCAAGAAAAAGGAAAGGTAGGTGTGAAAAGCCTCCTTTTCAGTGTGGTCCAGGAATGCTGTGGCAGGCCACACAGCCAGGACTCAGAGCCCAGGCCTACGGGTGACAGTGTAGCCACCTAGAGGGGAGCTGTAAGTCCAGAGCAGCACAGTGTGTGGGGAATAGCAGAGGGTCGGAGTCAGATTCCTTCAACCCTTCTCAGTTTTGGAACCCCTATCAAGTGACTGGGCCTTGCTCTGACCCTCAGTGTCTTCATCTGTAAAACAGGATTAAAAGTAGTTCCTCTTTCCTACCCTGCTGGTGGGTGGGCATGTAAATAGTGTAGTGCTGTGGCAAACAGCCTGCAGATACTCAGTTAAACACAGAGTACCTACCCTGGAGGAACGAACACATGTCCACAGAGAAACCTGCACGTGAATGCTAAGAGCAGCAATGTTCACAACAGCCAAAGGTGGAAGCAGCCCAAGCGCTCATCGCCTAATGAATGGATAAACAAATGCAGTCTATCCATACAATGGAATATTATTCAGCCACAATAATGAATGACATATTGACACTTGCTACAACATGAATGAGCCTTGAAAACATTCCTGCTGAGTGAAAGAAGCCAGTCACAAGAGGCCATGCATTATATAATTCCATTTATATGAAATGCCCAGAATAGGCAAATTCATAGAGACAGAAAGTAGGTTAGTGGTTGCCAGGGGCTGAAAAGGGAGAATGAGGATTGACTGCTAATGTGGTTTCTTGTAACAGTGATGAAATGTTGTAAAAAAATTGATTGTGTGACAGTGTACATATACGCAAATATACTAAAAGTCACTGAATTATACAGTTTAATAGGTGAGTTGTATAGGGTATGAACAATCTTGATAAAGCTGTTAACAATTAGTTCTTCCCTCAAGGAGTCAGAGATATGATCAGCAGAAAGGCTAGTGCAGGATGAAGCAATCACAACTGTTAGGAATTCCCAACCTGCTGCTGCCACAGTTTACCCCTCAGCCACAGCTCTAGCGACATTCTAGGATGGGTGCTGTCCTGCACATCATTTTGCTTAGCAGCTCCCTGACCTCTGCCCAACAGATGTGATCCCCTCCCCGACTGTGACAACTGAAAATGTCCCCCTGGGAACAAATACATTCGCTTCTTTCCCTGCACTTTGCTCCCTTCCTATCCCAGTCTCATTGGCTGAGTGGCCTCCCTCAACACCAGTAAAGATGTGACTCCCAGGCCAACACCACTCCTGCTCCAAAGCCCCCTCAGACCCTTGGTCAGAAGGCCTATCCACTCTCTGGGCCCCACAGCCCTGTCCTTCTCTCATGCTGTCCTTTTGGCTTATGCTGGAGGTTTTCCTGGTTACGCTCATGTGTCCATGTGAATGGAACAGGCTTTAAAGACAAGATTCCATGCAAATACACAAAAATTGGCAAGATGAAAAGGGACAAAAATAAAAAAGGAAAAAAAGAAAGCAAGAGAAAGAGGAAGAGTCATAACATACATCAAGCACTACTGACAATGCTATTTAAAACAAAGATTGTGCTGGGGTCTAAGTGAGAGTGAGACATGAAAAAAAATTAAAAAACCCAGCTGGGTGCCATGGCGAGTACCTGTATTCCCAGTGGCTTTGGAGGCTGAGGCAGCAGGATGCCCACAGCCTGAGTCTGAGGTTGCAGTGAGCTACAACACCACTGCACTCTGCTCAGAGCGTAGAGTAGAACTCTTGTCTCGACAAAAAAAAAAAAAGAACAAAAGAACACAAAGATTGTATTTAAAATCTATGGCAAATGGACACAGCCTTCTCTTACTAAGTGATCCAAGAATGTGACAGGGAGCTGAGCCCAGAAGAGGCAGTCACAGAGGAAGGAAGGTCTAAATGAAAATTAGGATGGACGCCTGAAATCACTAGGGTCCCCAAGAGGCACAGGCTTCTGTTTCCTCAAAAATGCCTGCACCATCTGTGTAAGTCCTTAGGGCCCTTGACCAGCCTGGGCCCTCCAAGGTGTGCTAGGAGTTCTGTCCTTGTACCACTGCCAGGCTCAGAACTCAGAGAGGCACACCCAAGTCAAATGCTGGCCCAGCCATACCATGTTACAGGCGAGTGCACTGTCTCTGTTGACACCATAGGAGAAATGTACTTTCATTCCCACGGCAACCGTGCTTCCACCCTGCACCACCAGGTGTGGGTAGGCAAGATCTGCTGGCCCACCTCCCAGCAGCTTCATCCAGGACACACCTAGTTGCCAAGGGTTCAAACAGGCTCTGACTGGTCACCATGGGTTTATTTTTGCCTCAAGTAATCACCTTCTCTCAGTGAGCCTGACATCAGCCCAAAAGCATGTAGGGGAGGAGGGAGGTGCACGGACTCAGTCAACCACCTGGGGTCCCATCTCAGTTCCCCTTCCTTGAGATCCCTAGACTTAAGATCACCCATCATCAAGAAGGGTGTGGCAAATGCTTAACTCAAGAGGCCAGTATTCTGGGAGGTTGGCTACCTTATCTCCCATCCCCCTCAGTTTCCCCAACTCCATCTACCCTGGACACTCTTATCTCTGACCATTCTGGAGTAGCCCCCACCTCTTCTTGGGGCAAATCCAATAAAGACCTTAGTGTATGTACTGGACTCAGCTCTGCCCCAGCCTACCTGTGGTTCTCTGGGCATCTAATTCTCTCTCTGGGAACTATCCCCACCAAGGCTCTGTCTAGGCCAGTACTAAGAAGGTCATCCACTCAGAGGCCCTGGAGTCCTCAAAAGAACGTCAGCAGGAAAGAAGCTGGCAAAGCCTGCCTACACATGGGTCCTATCCACAGTACAGAGGTCAGGTATCTGGAGCTTCTCTACTGCCTACAAGCTAGGTGACCTCAGGCAGCTAATAGGACCTTCCAAACTTCTGTTTCTTCACATGTGATAGGATACTAGTAGGGTCACCAAGGTCTGAGGCAGTAAGAACTGCCCAATACATGCCAAGTATACTTATTCCCTCCCATAAAGCTTCATGGGTCCTCACAGTGCACTGGAGTAGGGAGGGGAATGAACACCTGAATCAGTCATCATAGGGGAGAAAAAACAGGAGGGGGCTGACAGGGCAAAGAGGAGGTGGGTCAAAAGGTATACTGCATGACTAAATACCCCTCCTCCCCACAGGGTAAGAGCCTCTCAAGGTAAGAGGGAACAGCCATGCTGAGGGCCAGGGAAGAGCTTGGCACAGTGGCCAGGAAGTGAAAGCCAGGTAGAACAGCAGGCAGCAGAGACAGGAGCTGAGTGTGGCTGACATGGGCAGCAGGTGAGCAGGGCTGGTCCTAGAGACTTGGTCTAGATAGTTCCTGTGGCTCTGCAGCCACCTGGGGTAGGAGTACAGGCAAGGGGGGGGGGGCATAGTGGGCCCAGAGACTGAAGTGGATACCCTCAGGGGAGAGAGGAAGGTGGAAGGTATGTAGGGTCGGGATTTCCTCCCAAAGCACAAAAGGAAATAAGGAATCCTCCATTCCTTCCTCTGAAAATCTGTGGCATTCTGAATTTGTTGTGCTCATTGCCCAGGCCTCTCTTGGCCTCTACTGCCAGGGATGGCCCTCTGGAAGAGAAAATGGGTAGAATGTGCCAGGCTGAAGAAAGAGCACCTATACTGGCTTTTCAGGAAAAGAAGGGCCAGACAGACAGATGGCAGCCAAGGTGGCAGAGGCTACATTTCTTCCTGAGTGACTGTCCCTCCTCCCACCCTGACGAGAGCAGTCCTTGTGGGAGGAAAAGAGATCACACACTGCCACTCTAGGATCTGAGGCTGCCCACCCTGAGTCCAAACCAAGCTCCTTCCCAGGTCCCCAGGGCCTCAGTGACCTCTGACTGCCCACAAACCAGAGAAGGCTACTGCTTCTTGTTGCTACCAGCCCTTGGAGCAGCAGCATCCCTCAGTCCTGGCATGCTGGGCTGCCAGCTGCCAGCCCTGCAGGGCCCTGACTGTCCCACATTCTCATGGCCTATGCCTTGCTGACCTTTAAGAACATCTGCTACAGACGGTGGGGCTCCCATGGCCAGTATTAAGGGCCCACAGTGCTTGAAGGATGTGGGGTAAAGAAGCTGCCAGGGACTTTAGAGATTATCAGTTTACAGAAGGGAAAACTGAGACCAGGAATGAAGTCACAGCCTTGTCCATGCCTCGAGACTCAGTGGGGGGTGGGGGGTGGGGGGAAGCCAGCATTGCGCCTTTCCTACCCACCCTTGCCCCACCCTCCACTTTCCAATGATAACCTGGGGGCTGACCCTCAAGGCCATGGACAAAAGGACCCCAACCAGGACTATAGCCCAGGACTGCAGCTCATGTGCAAATTTATATTTCTGGGTCTGCCTGCTGCCTGAGGGTTGTACCACACCTGTCTTGGTGATGGTATCCTCAGAGGATACCGGCCTCTCCCCTGCTGCCAGGCTTCCATTGGCTCCCAGCTCCATCTTTATTCCCAACAGCTTACTCTTTGTGCAGCCACCAAACCCAAACTGGACTGTGCCTCCATCAGGGTCCTGACTGAGGCCTGCAGAACTCTCCTTCAATAACCCTCCATGCCCTTGGCCACTGTGGATACGCCCCCACCCCTTGGGAACGAGGCTTTGCTCATGCCTGTGTACATCAAGGCTCTGCAGGGCCCAAGTCAGCACGAGTCAGTGAGGAAGGACACTGAGGCAGCCATTCAACCTTCCCTTGGCCTCTGGCCTGGAGCTAGTGACACTCTCCCTGTCAACCTGAGGAGAGAGCACTCCAAACTCTCTTCCTGCTGTACTTGTCCTACACAGGCTCCCCACCCCACAGACACCTTCGCAAATTCTGTTTGGGTCACCTTCTTCCCCTGGGCAGCCCAACATTCCATGACTCTGGGCCCTGGGCTTCCAAGGCTGTGAGCAGCTGTTCCTTTGGCCCTTGCCCTCCATCAGGGCCCAAGAGCCAAGCTGGGCTTTATGTTCACAAGCTCATGAGTGGACACCACAGACCCATTTCCAGATGGAGGGCCTATGCATAGTCACAGTTGCCTGTGGCGACCTTGGGGGCTAACACTGGCTCTAGTGCAAAGTAAGAGACTTACCCAGTCCCTGCTGATGGCATCATGTTGTGCACATGAGGTGGGGATGCAGCAGCTAGGATGACTGGTGGTGGCTGCCACCCCTAAATCTCAGACACACACACTCCTACTTTGAGTCTCCATAAAACATTCAAGTTTGTTTTTTAATCCACAGCTGTGCACAGTGCAGGCCCTGAGTGATACAGAACATTTCCTAGGCAGTGAAGAATCTAATGATAAGGATCGTCCCTGTGGGCACCAGTCCTCTGCCTCCCCAAGTGTCTGACCACACCCCTCCCCAACTGACCACCTCCTTGCTTTAGGCTGGCTCATGGGACTTCACCAACAAGACAGAAGCAACCCAGTTATGGTGGAGCTTGTGGGTCCATCTCTGTCCCTTCCACCACATGGGCTGCGGAAGATGAGATCTGGGGATAAGAGCAAGGCCTGGGGACAAAAGCAAGCCAGACTGCCCAGCTGCAGTCTCTTAGCGGCCAGCCTGGACCAGGCACTCAGTTTGGGCACATCTGTCATGCAACACCATCGCAGCGAAAGACGAGGTCCCTTTTCACGCCCTCACCTCCTTCAGCTCCTGGGCCACCGAGGTGAGGCGCTCGTTCTCAGACTGCGTGTTGGTGAGGACATTACGTAACTGCTTCAGCTCTGTCTGCAGCTCCAACACCTTCCGCACATAGTACTGCTCCTTGGAGGCTGACTCCTGGATCAGGCTCTCCTCCCGGCTCTCGCCGTCTGCAGCCACTTTCTTATGGTTTGTGTGCGCCTGTCCGAAGGCCTGCATCAGGAGATAAGACACTTGTGAGATGGGCTTAACAGGGCCGCTAGGCAATGCAGACCCACACTAACAGGTGACACACTGCATGCAGTGAGCACACAATGACTGAAGCAGTGAGTGTGGGTTGGGAGGGAGCTCCCTTGATGTAGGAGGTGGGTCTGCGGCATGTGCTTATGCAAACACACATCAAACAGTATCTAAGCTCACTTCACCATGTGTGATGGTAAAACTGAGCACCAGGGTCAGGGTACCATAGTGCGCATGCTGACAACAGTTGGAGGCTGGCAGAGGGATAATAATCCCCACCTCTTCCCCACTCCAGGCAAGGAAACCAAGACTCTGGAGTGCACAAGCCACACACCTACGAAGCAGAGGAAGTCTGTCATCCTGCTGCTTGATGCCAACCAATTCTTCACTTGTTCTGGGAGAAACCTGGGCGGGTGGTCTGAGCCCAGGCCTGAGGAAGGCAGCAATGGTAAGAACCAGCCAGAGAGGCCAGCCATTTGTGCCACCCTCTCTGTCCAGCTAGCACCTGGGCCCAGAGGGAAGGCACTAGCATGTTCTAGACAGAGGGATGAAAAGCAAGGGCCTTTGGCTGCATGTGGCAATGGGGTACAAGGCCCTGGGGCTCAAACACACCCTATGGGTGGGAGCAATTAAAAACAAAAAGGTGCTGGCCTAGCCCAGGAGGGTTGCCTGCCCATAACCACAGGGTCAGCTGAAGCTGTGCCACATCCCTTCTCAAGGACCCAGGCTGGCATAGCTTCCCATTGTGTGCTCTTGGCAAGAGGCCAGGCCTTCAGTAGATGTCATCTCTTCTCTTCTCTCTCACAGCCCACTACCCCTATATAGCACAGCAGGACAGGGCTTCTATAGGCCTGCAGTGTGTGTTACCTCCAATGGCCCCCACCACAGACCTCTCAGGGGGAATGTCTTTACAGGACTCCAAGATCATGGCAGGAAACAAGATCAAGAGAGGGGCAACTGAAGAGGAAGAAAATTGATGGCTTTCTTTTTCTTAAGAGTGAAAAAGGAACATTTTTACTCATTTACTACGTAATATTAAATCTAGGAATTCAGTCCAAGAAAATACTGGGAAAAAGTGCAAAGCCACACATGTTACTAAGCCAGGCAGTTTCTAATATCAACAAACAAAACACAGAAAGCAACTCATTTCTCTACTGACAGGCCTGGAAAAGAAACCAAAGTCTGGCCTGAGTAAGATGATCCCATGGGGCCTGCAGTGGAACCAAGGGGAAGGCAGATTGACCTTACACCACTATGAGGACCGTGCATGGATTTGTCTGGAAGACACATGTGCTGTAGCATATGTGGTGACATATGCAGTGACACATGTGCTGTAATGTGCATGCTTTATACTGTTGTGGAGGCCCAGGATGTCACAGCTCAGCAGGAGGACCAACACTGGCACTGAGACCACATACAGGGAACTGGGAGCCACACGGATGCCTGCGTCACCCATGCTCCCTCCCTAAGGGACTGGGTCTTGCTCAACTGCACATCCCCCATTCACTGACATAGCTCCCACTCTGCTGGGTGCTTCAAAGAAACTCTGATGTCAGTTTCTTTTCAAGCCAAATCAACTCAGCTCTATGATTTTCATTCTGTTCTCCTTTACTCTGGTCCCAGGCAAAGACCAAATCACATGTTGCTTTGTCTACACCGCACCTGCCCCATCCTGGCCAGCCACCCCAGGCCACAAGGGAAGCCAGGCACAGAATGGCCCCAACCCAGGGCCTCAAGTCCCTTATGGGGTAACAGAGGGTACAGACAGCAGGTCAGCACTGGCAGTACCAGACTAGCCAGGCCTCCTGATATGCAGGCAGGACCTAGTCGGGAGGACTACACGGGGTTGCTCAGAATATGTCCATGAACCTGGAGTTGGGGACACAGACATCATCTCTGAGGCTTTCTTGTGGTATGACAGCTAAAAGCTGTAACATACCATTCAAGTCCAGGCCTTCTAGCCTCAGCCTTGAAACATACTGCAATTGAGACTTCCACCTCTAGTCAAGAAGAGATTGTCATAGTTACTGGATCTACCTCCAATGTAAAAAACAATGCCCCCCCCCCAAAAAAAAAAAAACTCTAGAAAATGAAAGTATGAATAAATAATAAGTTCAAGTTATGGGCACCAGGTGGTGAGAGACAGGATGAAGGGAGATACATGAACACTCTCACCCCCTTAAAGAACCTCCCAGCCACAGCACAGAAAGAGGGGCTGCGGCAGAACCTGTTGAGGAGAAGGGACTGAAAGATGGTGACAAGGCAGCAAAGATGGACAGATCTGCAGAAAGACACACTCATCACTAACATTGAGTACAGGGTTCAAGAAGCCGCCAAGGTGGGGAAAGGCCCACACGGAGAAGTGGAAGGAACAATCCCCACCAGTGGAAGGAACAATTTTCACCAGTAGGCTAAAAACACCTGCTCCCACCAGCCAGAGAAGAGTCCTCCTGGTTTACAGGCAGGGGGTAAAATACTCCCAAGGTCTAGCAAAACACTGCTCTGATATCACAGACCAAAGCTTAAAGACAAAACCTGAAAGGATCAATCTGTTTCCAAATCAATTACATTCCAAGACAAAGCTCAAAACCACATTCAGGCAGGGTAGCACCTGTGGCTCAAAGGAGTAGGGTGCCGGCCCCACATGCCAGAGGTGGTGGGTTCAGGCCCAGCCCCAGCCAAAAACTGCGAAAACAAACAAACAAAAACACATTCAGGCATACAAGAACATCCATCACCTAACAGGTGAGCCCCACATCCTGGCATCTAATCAACAATCACCAGGTAAAAGAGAAGGGGGAGTTAAAGAGGGAGATCTAAGATAAGGGCGGAAACATTGATCAACAGCACTCAGACCTGATCCAGGCACAGAAAGGAGTAGACAGGCTGTGAAAGCAAGTAGCAGAACTGAATCTCACAAGTTGGGGAACAGGAGGGCAACACTGAAGGCACTAAGCAGGGACAAGAAAGATACAAAAAGATCCAAATCAAACTTCTAAGGATGAAAAGTACACAGATACACAGTGCAGAAGGAAAAGATTAGTCAACTTAAAAACATAGTAAACTACCCAAAATGAAACATACAAAGGTTAAAAAAATAAAAACATCCTGAATGAAGTATAAGTGAAGTGTGGACAATTTCAAGAAGCCTAATATATGGATAACTAGAATCCCTGAAGGAGAGAAAGAGAAGAACAGAAATAATAATTAAAGAAATAATGACTAAAAAATTTCTAAATTTGATGAGAGCCATAAACTCATAAATACTAGCAGCTCGAGGGTCGGGCCACATCTATGGTGCATATTTTTATCTATAATAAAAAAAAAAAAAATACTAGCAGCTCATAAACCCCAAGCACAAGAAAAAAGAAAACTACCCCCAAGGCATAATATAAAATTGTTTAAAACCAGTGATACAGCAAAAAATTAAAATCAGCCATACGAAAAATCATACATGACCTACACAGATAGAGCAAAGATAAGAATGACAGTAGATTTCTCTGACAAGCCAGGAAAGAGTGGAGCATCTTAAAAACAACAACTGTTAACTACAACACTATACTCTGTGAAAACTGTTCTCAAATAAGGGTGAAATAAAGATTTCAGGCATATAACAGCTGGAAGAATTTATTAACAACAGACTTGTATTAAAAGATATTAAACAAAACCCTTTAGGTAGAAGAAAAATGATACCAAATGGAAATCTAGATCTATAAGGAAGAAACGACAAGTACAAAAGACTTTTCTCTTTAAAAAATAATTAATTTGAGAGTCAACGCAACCCATATCAAAATTCCAAAGGCCTTTTTTTACAGAAATGGAAAAGCCAATTTTCAAATTCCTATGAAATTAAAAAGGGGCAAAAAACAGCTAAAATAATGAGAAATAACAGAGTGGGAGGACTCACAATCCTATTTCAAAACTTAACACAAAGCTACAGCAATCAAAATATTGTGGTACTGGCATAAGGATAGACATAGAGACAAATAGAACAGAATAGATACCAGAAATAAGTCCTTATATACGAGGTCTGATTAATGAGCTGGTGAACTTAATTGTCCAATCTCATATATGGTCAATTGACTTTTGATAAAGGTTCAAAAATAATCCAGTGGTAAAAGAATAGTTTCTCAAAAAATGATGCTGGGACAAGTAGATATCCACATGCAAAATAAAGAAGTTAAACTCCTACCTTATATCATATACAAAACTTAACTAATAATGGATCAAAAACCTAAATTAAAGAATTAAAACTATAAAACCCTCAGAAGAAAACATAGGGGTTAATCTTCACAACCTTGGAATTGGCAATACAATGAAAAAATGGATAAATTAGACTTTGTCACAATTTAAAATTTCACACATCAAAGGATATTAGCAAGGGAAAAAACAACCTACACAACAGGAGAAATTTTCAAATCATATATCTGGTAAGAATATAGCATAGAGAATATATAAAGAACCCTTATAACAACAATAAAAAGGTAAACAACCCAATTTAAAAATGAACGAAGGACATGAATAGTCATTTCTCCAAAGAAGATATACAAATAGTCAATGAGCACAAGAAAAGATGCTCAACCTCATTAGCCATTAGGGAAATGCAACCAAAATCACAAAGAGATAGAGCTTCCCATCCATTAGGATGGCTACAATTAAAAAAAATAGAAAATAAGTGTTGGCAAGGATGTAAAAAACCAAGAATCCTCAAGAATGTAAAATGGGACAGCTATTGTGGCAAATAGTCTGGTAGATCTTCAATGGCTAAACACAGAATTACATGACCTGTAAGTCCACTCTTTGGTATATATCCAAGAGAAATTAAAACACACATCCACACAAAAACCTGTACACAAATGTTCATTGTAGCATTATTCATAATAGCCCCAAAGTGGAAAAATCCAAATGTTCACCAACTGATGAGTGGGTAAATAAAAGGTAGTACACTCAAACAAAAGAGTATATTACTTGGCAATAAAAAGAAACAAATTACTGATACATAGCATAACACAGATTAACAATGCTAAATGAAAAAAGCCAGTCATAAAGGACCACATACTATATGATTCCATTTATATGAAGTGTCCAGAATAGGCAAATCTATTCTGATAGATTGGTGGTTGCTAAGAGATGGAGGTGGAGGTTGGAGGGGGTAACAATCAGGGGTCTGGGGTATCTTTTATAGGCTAATAAAAATGTTCTAAAATAGTTATGGTAGCCAAGTGCAGTGGCTTATGCCTGTAAATCCTAGCACTCTGGGAGGCCAAGGCAGGTGGACCGCTTAAGCCCAGGAGTTGGAGACTAGCTTGAGCAAGAATGAGATCCCATGTTTACTAAAAAAAAAAAAAAAAAGAAAGAAAAACTAGCTGAACATTGCAGAGGGTACTACTGGGGGAGGTGGAGGCAAGAGGATTGTCTGAAACAAAGAGATTGAAGTTGTTGCGGCACTCTACCCAGGGCAACAGAGTGAGATTCTGTTTCAAAGTAAAAAATAAAATAAAATAAAATAGTCATGGTGATAAATGGACAGCCCTGTGAAAATACTAACTGCCACTGAATTATATTTTAAATTGATAAATTATATGCTAAGTATATTATATAAATAAATAAAGCTGTTGAAGCTATGTAAAATAGTTATAAGAATGGAAAGAGATAAATCATGCTAACACTAATCAAAAGAAAGGCTAGCTCCATTAACATAAAATAGATTTCACAGCAAAGAATATCACCAGGAAGGACAGTCTTTTCAGTATAATAGGGGGTCAATTTACAAAGAGAATATAATCCTAATAACAAGGCTTTAAAACACATGAAGCAAAACCTGACAGAACAGACAAATCCAAAATTATAGTTAGGAGAGTTCGATATTCCTCTCTCAATAATTCATGACATAAAAGACATGAGTAATACTATAACTAACTTGACCTAACTGGCAATTATAGAACTTCCAGCTCAATAACAATGGCATGCATATTCTTTCCAGGTGTACATGAACATTCATCCAGATAGACCAAATTCTGGGCCATGAAACAGGTCTCAAATTTAAAAGGATTCAGGTCATATGAAGTGTGTTCTTTGACTACAATGAAATTAAATGAGAAATCAATTAACAAAAGGATCTCTGGGAAATCCCCCAAATACTTGGCACCTAAATAACATTTTTTAGTAGCCCATAAGTCAAAAGGGAAACTAGAAAGTATTTTTAACTGAATGAAAATGAAATGTATACAAGAATTTATGGTATGACAATAAGCAAGTAATTAAGCGCATACTTATAGCACTAAATGCCTATTTTAGGGTAAAAAACAAAAGGCAGCCTAACCAATGACTTCAGTTTCCATCTTAAAAAACAGACCAGGTACCATAGGCTCAGGATGGTGTCTGATGAGAGTTTTGCTCAGGAGAGCTCAGCTAGCCCAGTCATTACTGTTTCCCTTTCCATGGGTATTCGTACATTCACTCAGTTGCTCAACAAACATTTGATAACATCAATAGTGAACTATGAGACACACTGTCATTCCTGGCCTAAAATCCCACGACCTCTCATACTCTGGTGCACAACTATAATTGACATTTAGGAAAATAGTATCTACTAAAGGTAAACATGTACCTGCCGATTCTAGATCTTGGCACCTGCTGGTTCTAGATCTTGGCACTTCCACTCATACGCATACACTGAAGAGAAACACTTACATGTGTATGAAAAGACGCATTTATAGAAACATAATTTACAAAAGCCCAAACTGGTATCTGTCATCAAGAGATGGGTAAGTAAATCATGATGTATTCACACAATACAATACTACATAGAAAAGAAATATGCATGAACTTTTATCATACAGATAGCAAGAGATGAATCTCATATAATGCTGAGTAAAAGAAGCCAGACACAAAAGAGAATATGTAAATATCATATAATTCCAATTCCATATTCCACTTGTGTGATTCCAATTCAAGATTAGTCTGTGCTGTTGGAAGTCAGGAGAGTGTCAACCCTTGGAATGGGGGAGTGTTAGAGCCTGTGAGGGTACTTGAGGATGGATCCTGGGGGACTGTGATCTCCTGATTTTTGATCTGGGTGTTTTCTACATGGGTGTTTAGCCTGTAAAAATTCACACTTACGATTTATGCTATGTTTTTCATCAATAAGTAAAGAAATGGGCCAGGTGCAGTGGCTCACATCTATAATCCTAGCACTCCTGGGAGGCCAAGGTGGGTAGATCACTTGAGCTCATGAGTTCAAGAACAGCCTGAGCAAGAGTGAGATCCCTTCACTGCCAAAAATAAAACATTGAGGCAAAAGGATTGCTTGAGCCCAATAGTTTGATGTTGCTGTGAGCTGTGATGCCATAGCACTCTACCAAGAGCAACAAAGTGAGTGTAAAAAAAAAAAAAAGTTAAGAAATGAAAACACAATAAAAGAGTAAATTAAACCCGAAGTAAGAAAAAAGGAAATAATGACCAAAGTGGAAATCAATGAAACAGAAAAATTAAAGATAAGAATCAATGAAACCAAATGCAAGTTCTCTGAAAAGATCAGTCAAATTGATAAAACTCTAGTCAGATTAATCATGCAGTATAAAAGAGAAGACCAAATTACCATTATAAGGAATAAAAGGCAGGTACACTATAGATTTTACAGATATTAAAAGAATAATAAGGTAGTATCAATAGCTTTTTTTTGAGACAGAGTGTCACTATGTCACCCTCAGTAGAGTGCTGTGGTGTCACACCTCACAGGAACCTCAAACTCTTGGGCTAAAGCAATTCTCTTGCCTCAGCCTTCCGAGTAGCTGGGATTACAGGCACCCGCCACAACGCCCAGCTATTTATGGTTGCAGTTGTCATTGTTATTTAGCAGGCCCAGGCCAGGCTCGAACCTACCGGCCTCACTGTATACGGTCGGTGCCCTACTCACTGAGCTACAGGCACCGAGTCTGTCATGAATAGCTTTATGCCAATAAAGCTTAGATGAAATGGACAAATAGCCTAAAGGACACAACCATCAAAGCCCACTCAAAAAGAAAAGTCCTATAACTATGAAGCAATTAAATGTGTAATTAAAAACCTTCCCACAATGAACACTACAAGTCCAGATAGTTTAAACTGATGAATAATATCAAACATTTATAAAAGAAATAAGTCCAATTCCATATAAACTCTTCCAGAAACTAAAGAGGCGGTAATACTTTCACTAATTTTGAGGCCTGTATTACCCTGTTATCAAAGTCAAAGGCAGTACAAAAAAGAAACTACAGACCAATATCTCTCAGTCTTCATAAGATTTTGCCAAATAGAATCTCCCAATATATAAAAAGGCATCATGATAACATGGGGCTTATTCAAGGAATATTGGGTTAATTAACATTGGAAAAATAAATTAATGTAATTCAATATATTAACAATCGAGAAAAACCACATGATCATCTCAAAAGATTCAGGAAAATCATCTCATAAAATTTAGCATCCACTGCTGATTATTCTCAGCAAGATGGAAAGCAAACTTCTTCAACTTGATAAACGGCATTTTCCAAAAACCTCAAAGGTAACATTACTTAACACTGAAGAATGGAATCTCATCATTTCTGCTTAACACTGTAGTTGAATTTCCAGCCTACAGTGCAGTGAAGCAGAATGAAAACAAGCAAACAAAAAACCATCCAGACTTGAAAGAAACCAAAATGTCTTTATTCATATATTATAAGGCAGTCTATATAGAAAATCTGAAGGAATATACAAAAAGCTACTATAACTAGAACGAGTGACTTTAGATCACAAGATATAAGATCAAAATATAAAAATCAAAATTTTCAGAAAGTGAAAATTTAAACAAATGCTATCTATAATACTATCAAAAATATTTAATACTTTCATGCTTGAATTTGACAGAATGCATGCAATACCTATACACTAAAATTCACAAAATACTGCTGAAAGAAATTCACCAACAAAATAAATGGAGAGTTATACTTTGTTCACAGGCCTGAATACTCAAGACTGTTAAAGACGTCAGTTCTCCACAAACTGACCTATCAATTCACCACAATGTCAATCAAAATCCCAGTTGACTTATTTTGTAGAAAGTGACCAGCTGTTTCTAAAATCCACATGGAAATCTAGAACAACCAAAGTTTTGAAAAAGAAAAAGTAGGAAGATTGATCCTACCTGAATTCAATACTTATTATACACCTATAGTAATCAAGAGGTACAGTATCGGCAAAAAACCCCCCCAAAACAGCGAAACAAATCTACTGAACAGAAAAAACACTCCAGAAATAGATTCACAAGAATGGTCAACTGATTTGACAAAGGCAATTTGGTGGCAAAGGATAATCTTTTAGCAAATGATGCTTGAATAAAAGAATATCAATATAAAAAAATGAACTTCAAGCTATACCTCATACCATATACTACAAAAATTAATCCGAAATGAATCATAGCCTGAAATATTAAAAGTATAAAGCATCTAGAAGAAAACACAGGAGATAAAGCTTGTGAATTTGGACACGATCCACAAATTGGTAAACTGGCCTTCAAAATTAGGAAAGTAAGAAAGGTATGTTTGAAAGGTATGTTAAGTGAATGAAAAGACAAGTTATAAAATGAGAAAAACTTAGCAAATCCCATACCTGATAAAGTACTTATATCCAGAATATGAAAAGAACTCTCAAAACATAATAATAAAAATGGGCAAAAGAACTGAATAGATTCTTCACCCAAGAAATATGGGAAAGAATCACATAAAAAGATGATTTAACATATTGGTTACAAGGAAAATGCAAATTGCAATTACAATGAGATACCATTACATATCTGTTAGCAGTGGTTCTCAACCTTCCTAACGCCATGAGCCTTTAATACAGTTCCCGTGGGTTGCAACCCACAGGCTGAGAACTGCTGTGTTAAGAGTATTGAAAATCAAAATGATTGACCCTATCAAGTGTTGGCACAGGTGTGGAGCAAATGAAGCTCTCATATGCTGCTGGTGGGGAAGGTAAAACAGTACAACCACTTTGGAAAAGAATTTGGCAGATTCTTAGAAAGATAAATATATATCTAATGCATGGTACAGTCATCCACTCCTGGGTACTAACTCAAGAGAAATGAAATCATATGTCCATAAAGACTTGAACAGGCAAGTGTATATTGGTAATAGCCAAAACAAAACAAACTGTAAACAACTGAGTTATCATCAACAGGAAAAAGGATTTTTTTTTTAAGTGCGGTTCATCCATACCATGGAATACTCCTTAGCAACCAAAGGAATCAACTATTGATACACACATTAACATGGCTATACAAAACATGGCTTAGTAGAAAGCCAGACCAAAAGCCAGTAATACTATATAAGTCTATATATATAAAACTTGATACAGTGCAAAAAATGAATCTATACCAAGGTCCACTGAAGGTGGGGGAAGAAGGCAGGACTACAAACAGGGATAAGGAAACGTGCTGATGGCCTTATGAGCATATACCTATATGAAAACTAACAGTGAATAAATATGTGTATGCAGTTTTCTACAAAGCTGCTTAAAAAAAAAAACTCAAGATGTTTCTGAAGCATCATACCCTCCCAACCTAGAAAGTATAAACCTACAAAACAGAAAACCAATCCCTGTTGGTTGCTGTCTCCAGCTTATAGGCCAGGAGACTGAGGGTCAGAAAGGTGAGACAGCACCCTGGTCACTCAGCCCATCTACTTGAACTTCTGACCAAAATACCCTCAACCCCACCTCAAATAATCCAATGCAGGCTTTTAAGTCTATCCCCAAATTTGCCTCCCCCAAGACACTTCTTTCTCCATCCTCCACAGGCCATGTCTCCTCTAGTCTCCTCCTAAGGAAGTGCCTAAAGAAGTGGTGGCCATCATTTGATTTGGTGGTCACCAGCTGTGCGCTTACTGTCTTGCAGTTTCCCCTACCTTACCATGGACCTCTCAGGAACCACAGAAGACTCTTTGCTATCAAGATCCAACCTCAGGAGGGGACCCCAGATGTGACCTCCATCCCATCCCTGCCCACAAACTTCCCTGGCTAATCTAAGGAAGAAAGGGGACAGGGATGTGAAAGGCCTAAGCTCCCACCCTTCTGGAACATAGGACTGTGCTCATCTGGGCTGTGAGGAGGCAGCAGGACCTTAGTGACGCCTCCCCCCCCACCCCCCCAGGGGCTGTACTGGTTATGGGTGGATTCTGTGTTTGATGTAGACTCCAGGCCTACACCCTGCCCACTGCTCTAAAGCTACCTAGGCTGGGCAAGATCCAACACAGATGGGTAAGCCCAGGGATGAGGTCATAACCAGTCAGGTGCCTAGGGGAGGGATCCTGGCCTGTTTTCTAGACTAAGTTATTCTGTCCCCCAAGAAAGCTGGCTTCATGTTCAGCCACACCCATGTGGACAGGGCATAGTCATCTGTGCCTACAGGGAGCCCGGGCTTGATATGGCTGGGGAGGCTAGGTTCTCCCTCAGTGGTGTGGCCTCAAGACAGGTTGCAGAACATAGGCTAGGTCTGTCAAATGTAGAGGAGCAGGGGCTCCAGGCCAGGAAGGAGAAATCACAGGGGCTCAGAGACAGGGTTTCAAAACCAAACATGGTGGGAAGAGTGGTCTCAGCTGAAGGAACAGCCTGAGCAATGAGAATTTAAAGATAATGAAGAGGATATGGGCAGGAAAATGGCTACAATCAGGCCCCAGGACATGTCTAGCAGAGAATGAAGGGAACAATCAAAGGAGGGTTTGGGCTGGGAGGGGGCAGGCCGGGTAGGCTATGAACTTACAGAGGCTATGGTGGCCTCTGTAAGTGCATCAATTTTGTGACTTCCCTATCCTCACCCCTGGAACAGGGCAGAAACAGTGACAGCCTGCTAGTCGCTGACACACAACAAACCGAGTCTGGACTCACTGTGATCCTTGCCTACTCAGATTCCGAGTCTCACAGCAAGAGACCAATAGGATAGGAGCCAAGTAGGGATGGGAGGTGGTGGGTCTCTGTTAGGGCGGTCCAGCCCCTGAGCAGCCTTCTCGCTTGCCCTAAGGACTCAGCTGAAATACCCAAGTACCAGTCAGGTACTAAATGCCACCCCTAAATGACAGCAGCACCCAAGATCTGTAGAAATCATCCTGTGAATGCAGCTGCCATGAACTGAACAAACCCTGTATGCAGACTGTTCTAGCAGCTCCATGGGAGGACCCTGCACAAGCTCTTACTTCACACACAGAGAAACCAAGGCACCACCAGGCACAATAGAGCTCAATGCCTTGCCAACGCCACACCGTCTGGATACAAGTGGGACAGTGCAGTGCTCAGGATGGGGCTGATAGGACAGGGCCTTGGGATGAAAGATACAGTAACAAGGGTCCCATCTAAGACACAAGTCCAATGCTCTCACCTCCAGGAGATGGACAGTCAGGGCAGGCTCTGGCCCACCTGTGAGCATGAGATCATACCCACTACCACATCATGAGAAAGTATGGCAAACACACCCTGCTGCCTCAGTTGGTCCACCTGTGAAATAAGCTATGACAGCACAACTAGGTGACTGTGGTGGGAACCAACAATGACGTGTTTCAATTTCCTCATCTGTAACTTAGGTTAGTAACACCACCAACCTAAGGTCATTGCTGTAAGGATTTAGTCAGTTAACAGAATTCACTTACCAGAGCCTGTGTGTCCTCCCACTGACAAGAGCTTTAAAATACAAGTTCAGGGAATCACTCCCTGCTCTCCTCCTCAGGGTTTCCACTGCCTTCTGGATGCCCAGGAGGGAGCCACTTCCCCCAGAGTCAGCGTATCTGCACTTGTCACTGGTCCAGCATCAACATGCTGAGATTCTGACGGACCCCAAGGTGGTGTGCAAGACACTGGGTAGTTTTAAAACAAGCCCACACCAGACGAACAGAGGCTGAGATGCAGGAACAGGAGCAGGTCAAGGAAGTAAGGAGAAGATGACAACCAACAATGGGCTTCCTGGGTTTTAAAAGCAGAGTCTTTCTGGCTTTAAGACTCTTAACATCAGACACCTCTTGCAGTTTGATTTCAGCTACTATCTGATAATTGTGTTCCAAAATAATTTTATTTGCAGAACCAGTTTGTGGGCCAGATGTAGTCCATGAAGCACCAGTTCTCATTCTCTCATGACTCAGTACCAGCAAAGCTCCTTGTTATCACCTGGGCACCCCCACCACCCTGGAACAACTCTTCAGGTGCTACTTTCTCTGGTTCATTATAGAAAATCTATGGGCACATGCTGGAAGGGATGCATCCCTGACCCATGCCGAGTGCAGAGGAGGAAATGGTGGCAGCTGATCAGAGCCAGGAGGATGAAGTGCTCCAGGTGGAAACAGCACGGGCAAAACACAGAGGCAAGACAAGGTGAGGTGAGAAGGAGACCTGGGTTCTCATATCAGGACCTCTGAACCACTAGACAAGAATCCCCTTCCCTCTCTCCTCAGTCACTATACAGAAGGCACCCACTGCCCTGAGCACTTACTTCCCAGTGGCAAGGAGAGCCAACAGGTGTGTGTGCATCTGGAGCCCGCCTGCCTGGGCCCACATCCTACCTCTGCCACAGGCCAGTTGTGACTACAAGCAAGGCCCTGCCATGCCCTACCATGTGGAAGCCCAGTTAGGGGATGAGGCAACACGGGCCACAGGTCAAGGTCACCTACAACCAGCCCATTTATGAGGAATGACAGTGTTCAAAGAGTGGCCCCAGGCCAGTGCCTACCCCTACCTCGCCTGCCATGTAATTGGTAGTCCCCGCCATCCTCTCCCTCCCTCCAAGAAGCAGCTCATTCCCCATCCACACACAGGAGATGCTTCTGCTCTGGAGTCACCCAGCTCTGTGACAACTGCCTAATGAAATAAGTTTACCCACCCACAAAGGAAAGTTGCACCACCCATTTCTCACTCCCAAGAGAGCTCCATAATAAGAGCTGACCATCAGTCCTAGCTCTTAGAGGTCAACCCTTCAGTTTCTGAACTAACCAACGTAGGTCCTGGAAAGAGGTCTGTGTTGGAAACTGAGAACCCCCCTCAGGCCGGATAATCCCCTGGGCCTGGCTCCCCTGGGAAAGGCCTATACCAGCAGGGCAGAGCACCAGACCTCCAGGCAGGGCTGTCCTGGGGAATTCTTTCTTCCTAAACCAGTTTGGCCATCTGATGCAGCAGGCACAACACTTGCCAAGCCAGGAGAGCCAGCCTCAGCATTCCAATGAGGCAGACTTGTTCCAGGAAGAAGTTTCCACAACAAAGCTGGGATCCTCAACTCGTTTGTTTCAAGAGTCCTCAAACTTTTTAAACAGGGGGCCAGTTCACTGTCCTTCAGTATGTTGGAGGGCTGGACTATAGTTTAAAAAAAAACAACTATGAACAAATTCCTATGCACACTGCACATATTTTATTTTGAAGTAAAAAAAAAAAAAGGAACAAATACAATCATACTGCCTCATGTGGCCCGTGGGCCACAGTTTGAGGACCCCTGGAAGCCAATCCAGCACTGCCCACCCACAGTCAGCTGGTCTCACATTGGTCTCACACTCATCCCTGAACGGCTCCCATGCCTACACCAGGGTAGATCCAGCCTCCTGGGAACAATCAGGCCTGGCATCCCAGGAATCCCACCAGCTGCCCATCCTGGCCTGTCTGCCTCAGCCAGGCGCTCCTGCCGCCTTCTAAGGTAGACATGTTTCTGGCGCCTTGTTAGGGCCGAGCAAGGGGAAGGGAGCATCCTGTGGATATCCCTTGCCCAGCACTTGTCTTTCTACCCTCAACCTTTACCAACAGCATCCCCTCAACCTTTACCAACAGCATGTATCAATACTTAACTGTATGCCCAGCTTATGGTGGGTGCCAGCAGACAATATCAGGCCCAGGAGCCAAGTCTGTGAGCCTGCAGCCTGGTTAGTCAGCTGAAGCCCCAAAGCCTTGCATCCTAGGGAATCACAGAATGACCAGACTACCTGCTCACTGATCATCAGCACCCCAGCCTCTCTATTCCCCCCACGCACGTGGGGAGCCCCCTGAAGTGTCTACTCTCTCTTCCATTTCAAAGTGATATCCCTACCAAAACTCCGCACCTGGGGGGGAAGGGGGCCTATGAAGAGTAATTGCTAGCTTCTACCCCTGCAGGAAGGGCAGTAGCCTTAGGAGCAAGCCCACGTCTCCTCACAGAATTTTACTCCTTGTGAGTGGGAAGGAGGCAGAGAGATCTGCAGAGCCAGGAAACAGCAGCTCAAGTTCACTGCCCACTGCCTTCACAATCATATGCTTATTAAATACTAAATGAGTGAAGGACTTACACCCCAAACAAATGCCACATATAAAGGAGTGGAGGTGGCCTGCAGAACACAGGAGCCACTGGAGGCCATACATACACATGGCCTTGCTCCACTATGAATGTCCCCATGTGCTGTTCAGAGTCTTGTGTAACAGACTCCACAGGAGACCAAATGTCATCAAGCCTTATTAAATTCAAGAGTGGGCTCAGGCCTATTAAGCTGATATAAAGACAAGCTTGGCCGGGCGCGGTGACTCATGCCTGTAATCCTAGCACTCTGAGAGGCCAAGGTGGGTGGATTGCTTGAACTCAGGAGTTCGAGGCCAGCCTGCTCAAAAGCAAGACCTCGTTTCTACTAAAAATAGAAAAACTGAGGTGAGAGGATCGCTTGAGCCTGAGTTGGCAATTGGTGTGAGTTATGATGCCACAGCAGTCTACTCAAGGCAACAGCTTGAGACTCTGTCTCAAATAAATAAATAAATAAATAAATAAATAAATAAATAAATAAAATAAGGACAAGCTCAACAATGTGAAATAAAGAATTTGAGCATTAAGAGATTAAATTCCCCCTCAAAGGTTGATTAAACTGACTGTGACCCAAACAGCCAAACAGCCCAGTCTAAAATAAAAGTGTCAACTGGGCAAAGAGCAAGAGATCGAGGCCTCAGCAATAGCAAGCAAATCGGACTGGCATGAACAAAAGACTCCACCGCAGGACTGAGGGCATAACCTCTTTGAGACCTTTTTCACAAGGAAATGACATCACAAAGGATGAGGAATTACATCAGATCAATCTAAAAAAGGAGTAAGTTCCATTTATGTGTCTGTATATCATGAGAGAACAAAATAAAAACAGTGTTTAACAAGTTCTCTGTAAACCTGAAATTGTTCTAAAACATAAATGCTATGAGAAAATGTCAGCATGCACCCAAACACATGAGAACTGAAAAATGATCCCTTAAATAATGTCTGTACCAGACAGCATACCAAACAAAACAAAAGGAAACTGAATAAACAAAAAATAGAAACATATCAAAACTTCAGGATCACTGCCAAAGCAGTGGAGGTGGGGTGTCTGCACTAAAAATAAACATTAATGATAAAAAGGAACAGCTTCTCTAATCTGCGATTTCAGAAACTGAACAAAGTAACAAAGCAAAAGTTTCACAAAGGGGAAGTGACACAACAAAAATCCAGAAATAAAAGAAAAAAAGCAAAGCAACTATTATTGCTTTTTTAACCTTCTAATGACTATACTCAGGCTGGTAGGTTTGTGCAGAGCACACATCCCTAAACCGGGGAACTGAATACTTACTGACCCATCCAGTCCCCACGGGTATGGTGAGGACTGAATACCAACCACATTGCTGGTTCCACTCCACAGCCCTTGGCAAGATGGGCATTGGCATCAGCAGGCCCATCTCACAGCAGAGCTGAGGTCGGGAGTATGTATCAAGAGGTAGTCCAGGTGCTGTGTGGCAGTGAGGACTCAAACTCAGGTCCAGGACTACAGCATCTCTGTCCACTACCATATTCACTTAAAAAAAGATGAAGAAAGGAAAAGAGAGGGAGGAGGGAAGGCATTACAAACTCAATGGGAACCCTCAAGAGATATGTCATAAGGTATTCACTGATCTCAACAGATCTCTTTCCCTTCCAAAGGGGTGGGGTCCCCATTAGCAGTCACTCCCCAGCTCTCTCCCCCAGACCCTGAAAACCCACCAATCTATTTTTGATCTCTATAAATTTGTCTGTTCTGGATATTTCACATAAATGGAATCATACAATACGCTATCTTTTGTAATGAGCCTCTTTCACTTAGCACAATGTTTTCCAGGTTCACCTGGGTCATAGTATGTATCAGAATTTAATTCCTTTTTATGGCCAAATAATATTCCTACTCCACTGTATGAATAGGCCTCATCTGTTTATCCATCACTTGATGGGCATGTGGGTTTATTTCCACTTTTGGGCTATTATGAATAACAATACTATAAACATTCATCTATAAGGGTTTGTGTGGATATATCCTTTCAATTCTCTTGGATATATGCCTAGGAGTAAAACTGCTGGGTCTTGTGTTACCTCTTTGCTTAACTTTTTTTCTGAGGAGGTGCCAAACTGTTTCCATAATGGCCACCTCATTTTACATTCTCATCAGCAATTTATGAGGGTTCCAATTCTGCCACATCCTTGCTGGGACTTGTTATTGTCTGTCTTTGAATCAGAACCATCTTAGTGGGTATGAAGTCTCTCCTCATTTTATAAAAGAAATTATTAGGACAATAATAGATATTGCTCTGTATCTATTACTTATATGTCTCTGCAAGTATATTACTTCATTTGATGCCTGTCTCAAAGTTCTCAGGAGAATTCCCATTCCCCTAATATGGAGGAAAAACCTAAGGCTCCAAGAAGCTAAGGCTGTGACAGGGCAGAGCACAGCTGGAACAGAGCTGTCCCCTTGCCCTCTTCACACCAGCTCCTTTCACTGTACCACTGCCTAAGAACTTCTGCCTGATGGCAAAATGATCTGTATCCTGAATACATATAGAGATCTTTTACATCAATAAGAAAAAGGCAGACACCCAATAGGAGCACTGGGCAAAGGTCTTGCACAGACTATTCACAAAAGAGGCTCTTTGCATGGCCAGAAAACATAAGAAAAGGTCTATGGGAAATACAAATTACTACCAGTATGAACTATTGCTACACACTCTCAGAATTAAACCAACTGCAACACCAAGGGCCGGTGATGAGGATAGTGAGAACAGGAGCTCCCACACACTCCTGTGCTATTCTGGAAGACAGCCCACCCTACACTGCCTCAGGTATGCCCTTCAACAGAATGGGCACCAGCCATCCACAGGAATATTCTAACAGCCCCAAGCTGAAAATGACTATAATTCTTATCTACTTGACAAGGAGTAAGGGACGTATGGGTAGTCACACAAACAAACCCCATGCAACAATGAGTACTAACAACCTACCAAGGCCAGGGATGATGTGTGTATTCACCAATGTACACACATGCACCTTAAAGTCTGTGCATTTTACTGTATATAACTATGGTTTAAAAGATTAACAAAACTCTTAACCAAATGTACCACAGGAAATTTAATTACATGCTAATGATGAAATAAATGGTATTGGAGATAAGAAGAAATATTAAAGTCCATAAATGTACTTCAACAAAAACCTGATATTAAGAACACAAGATCTGGTCAGGAACCGGTGACAAGAAATAGACAGCAGGTTTACACAGAACCAAATACTTTTGCTCACCCCATGAATATTATAGACATATAGTCTTGCTAGTGATTCAAGAAAAACAAGTTAGAGTAGCTACAAAGCACCAGCAGAAAGTGAACCCAAACCTGGGATGGAGGGATAGGAGGACTCAGGGATCATGAGGGAGGGACAGAGCTAGGGGGTGGGTAGGAGGTAAGCCAGATTCCCTGCCTATTGCTTAGCCTCGTGATGAGCCCAATCCAAGCCCTCAAGGTGTGTAAAAGGGATGAGTAGAGGCAGTGTAACAGGAGTTGAACCCACTGGGGTGGGGTGCTCCATCTTTGTCCAGATGTCCCCTCCCTACTCCTATAGGTCCCTCCAGCCTTGGGCTGCTGTCAGCACCTCTCTAGCTCTGATGAGGGACCAGGGGGAGAAAGATGGAGGACAAAACAGCTATTAAAAGAAAAGCAAGAGAACTCAGGGTACCTAGGGAGGGAGGGCAATAATCCCAAGGCATCACTGCATTTGACAGTTTACCCCACATAAGCTCATCAGCTTGTCTCACGGGAGGTATTAGCTCTATTTCACAGGTGAAAAACTGAACTCTGAGAACATGCATCTTCCTAAACATTTTCCCAGTGAGTATAACACAAAGAGCAAGAACGAGGAGGCTGACCAGCCAGAAGTAGCTGGACCGCACCCATGGCGCTCAACTGTCTAACGAGTGGCCCAACCTTGCCTGCTCCTCAGAACCACTTGGAGAACTGGAAACTTCCATTCACAAGGTGTGAATACCTGTGACTCAACCTTTGCAGGTCTAAAGGTCTCAGCTTGGAATATGGAAAGCGTGGGCTTAAAGGGGAGTGCCTATTATTAGGTCATTAAATATGAAATGTCTAACTTTGAATCAAAAGCTTAGTTTATTATATATCAAACAAGAAGCAGTACAATTAAAGTATGTGACTAAACTATCGACACAGTTTTGCCAGCTTAAGGGTAGCTTGTGTATGTCAGCAGCAACGAAGCCTGGAGAACAAGTGGTGATGAAATTACAAAATGCATTTTCCATAGATTGTTGGTAATTGAATATTGTCCCTTGTAAGAAGTGGTCCAAAATCCTGGATGAAGTGGTAGTCAGGTGGTGTAAGATCTGGTAAATACAGACAGTTTCCAAGTCCAGCTCTGTAGTTTGAGTAGCATTATTTGTGAGACAGCATTGTCTCACAAGGGAAGTGGCCAGTCTATTGACCAATCTCAGCTGCTTATTCTCAAGCATGCTCATCATATTGTCCATTTGGTTGCTATAATTGATTACCACGTTTCATAAAGCTACAGTGGATAATACCAGCACCAGACTATCAGATGGACACAATTAGCTTTTTTTGATATTCGATTAACTATGTTTCTGCACTTCATATTTATATAATCGTTGTGCCGAACATTTGCAATTGTCAAAAATAATCCATTTTTCATTACACTTAATACAGTGTAGAAACTGTTCACCTTTATGTCACGATAGCAAAGAAAAGCAAGCTTTGAGATGATGTCTCTTCTGACACATTTAATTCACGTGGAACCCATCCTCCCAGCTTCTTTACCTTGCAGATTTGTTTCAAATGGTACAATACTGTTGGGACTATAACGTCAAATCTTGATGTTAATTTGTACATAGATATTTAAGGAAATAGGATATTTCTTACTTAATAACCTAACAATTCAGATCTGGCTGAAACCTGTCATGGTGGTCCCCAAGCCCCACTTCTCATAATTGTGGAGATCATTTCCCTCCTGAACATATGGTCCCTCACTCAATCCCCAGGTTACTGAGGGAACAAAGCTCAGTTAAAGGGGCCGACTGGCCTCCCTGCTGGGCACCATGTCTATCTGTGGACATCAGGGGTAGAAGGGCTCGCTGTGGGCATTACCTGAGAAAGGTGGAAGCACCCACTGCCGCATGTCCACACCAAGCCTGGTGCGTCGCTCATGGTGGCTGCACTCTGATAGAGAACACAGCCACCAATGCTCGGACTCCACTAACTTTGGTATGACGACACAACAGACACTGCTCAGAAGTGAGAAAATGAACTCCTGACATGTAAGACTGCAAGCTCCTTCAATGCTGTGTGCCAAGTACAAAGAAACCAAATCACTATAGCAGAAGGCAGACAAAGCACTGGTGGGTGGACAGGAATGGCATGAGTGCCTCAGGGTAACCTTCCCTGCAGGGCAGTCCCGTGAGTATACACAATTGCACATCTTACAGGCAAATTATACTTTGATTTCAAAATGAGAGCTGTATAAAAACAGAATCATCTAGTTAGCAGCCAGGACTGAAAATGGGGCTTAGCTCTGTCTCATGGTGAACATCTCAATATGGAAGGTGGTAGCAGGGGTCTCTGGCAGCCTCTGGGAAAGAGCCACCAAGGGTGGTGGCTTTCCAAGCTCCTATACAAAGACAGAACCTTCTGGAGGGCTAGACAGAGCCGTGTGATTTCTCCACTAGGTCTCTGTCAGGCCATAGCCCTGACCACCTCCTATATGCTGACCTCAGAGTGTCACAGCCCAGTACAGGAGCTGGGGAGCTCTGTGAAGAAGCACTTTGCACCAGATCCCTGGCTATGCTGGGAAGTGAATGTGTGTGCTGGTGTGCTGCCTTCCAAAGACCATCTCCCTCACGGCCAGCACTGTGTGGACAGAGCTCCAGCAGCATGAACCAGGACAGTGAGAAGAGTCCCTGAGTCAGCAGGAAGGGCTAGATCCACCGGGCAGAAAGGAAAAGTCCAGGAGCTAGTTCAGAACAGCAGAATTCCCTCTAGTCCAGTGGTTCTCAACCTGTGGGTTGCAAACCACAGGAACTGTATTAAAGGGTCGCGGCATTAGGAAGGTTAAGAACCACTGCTCTAGTCTAACACCATGCCACTCTTACCCAATGCTTCAGATCATGGGTGCTGAAAAGAAGGGCAGGTGGAAGCCAGGTCAACAATCCAGATACACTGGATTGTGGGCAGGGTGGTGCCACTCACACAGGAAGGGCTAAGGCTTGTCTTGTAGGTACCCCTATGTCTGGCACTGAGTCTGTTCCTCCTTGGCAGGTAAAGGAATGGAGAGGGTAAGCCCATACCCAACAATTGGCTGAGTTAAGAAAGTATCTGTGGAATGAACGGAAGACAGATGGAGAATATGTGGACATAGCTGGGAGGTGCCGGGCCTCATGGCAGAAGTGGGCAGATGTAAGGCAAGTCCTAAGGATGGACAGGGGCTAGGGTTGCAGGGTGGATCTAGACAAGAATAAGTACAGCTGAGGCTGCAGGGAGCTCCAGGGGTACAGAGTGTACAGGGTAGACCAGCCTTGTAGGTTCCCTTAGGGCAGTGGTTCTCAACCTGTGGGTCGTGACCCACAGGAACTGTATTAAGGGCCGGGGCATTAGGAAGGTTGAGAACCACTGCCTTAGGGCATCTTCTCATTTATTCTGCTTTCACCAGCCACTGGAAGGAACACATTCTAGTGACTCAGTGGTAGGAATGGCTCCTAGGTCTTCCATCGGCTCACACACTCCAGAGAGACATGGAAGCACCCTGGGTTCTCAACTTGAGAGGCTGGACCCCACTCATGGCCCGAATCACACACAATAGGCAGAGTAGGGTAGGTTCAGACTCCCAAGTGTAAACTGCAATGACAGGACAGCGTTCTTATACCTGTCTTCCCACTGGGAAAATGTTCTGAAAGCATAAACACTCCTAAGACTGATTTAATAGACCTGGCTGTGGCAGGAGCTTTAGAATTAAAAAAAAAAATTTTTTTTTTTTTTATAGAGACAGAGTCTCACTTTGTCACCCTTGGTAGAGTGCCATGGTGTCACAGCTCACAGCAACCTCCAGCTCTTGGGCATAGGGAATTCTGTTGCCTCAGCCTTCCCAGTAGCTGGGACTACAGGCGCCCGCCAAAACACTTGGCTATTTTTTTGCTGCAGTTTGGCCAGGGCCAGGTTTGAACCCACCACCCTCAGTATATGAGGCCAGCACCCTACTCACTGAGCCACAGGTGCTGCCCAAGGTTTAGAATTTTTGAAAGTCCTTCAGTGATCCTGGTGTGCAGGTAGACTGGCCAGCTCCACACAATTCTACATGAACCCAAGTCAGCTAAAAAGCTAGAAATAGAGACCTATATCTACCTGGGGCCCTCACAGACCCAATGACCTACCCAAAGGGGCTTGATGGGCATTTCATGTGAGACCTCACCTCACCACCCCCTCAGCTAGCTCTTCCCATCCACCCCCAGCCAGGTGGGATGCTCCAAGGAGGAGCTCCCCCAGACCAATTTTCTTCCCTTTGTTCAAAAAGCATTTCCTGAGCAGACATAGGTAGCAGAGGATGTGAGCTCCAGAGCCCCTAGGAGGGGACAGAAGTAGGATCCAAAGATCTCAGAAGATCACATAAGATCTTCATAGCACCCTTCAAAGTAGAAACTTTTATCACTCCCATTCCATAGGTATGCAAAATGAGGCTTGGTAAGGTCATATGAGCCACTTGAGGGGCACCACAGGGCTTCTCACTCCAAATATCATTTTTCTTCTTGGCAGAGAGTAGTTCCTAGAGGAGGGAAGTGTCCAGGGAAGGGTAGAGGGATACTGGGGAGGGGGCAGGAGGTGAAATTGAGCCCCAAGGAGCTAAGACAGTCTTGCTTGGCAAATGAGCAGGGAGGAGGCCCAAGACCAGTTAAGCAGGAGGCAGGGAAGGCTGCACAAGTCCCTTTAAGAAGGAGTGGAGGTTTCTCGGGAATAAGGGGCCAACCCAGGAGCAGTGCCCACTCACCTCTGCCCACACCCTGCCCAGTGGATGTCACTCATCCATTGGACCACATGCCTGGCCCAGGCCCCTGTGCAGGCCTATCTGTCCCTCATATGGCAGGAGGCTGAAGGGAGCCAGATCACTCTTTCCACTATATGCCTTTGGGCTTTGGTCCTCTGTTTCCCTAGGAATACCTATACTTGTCGATGTAGGGATCACCAGGACCAAGGGCCCAAGGTACCCACACAGGGAACAGTGTGGGGCTATGGTGGCTGTCACCAGCCCCTGCCACCCTTAACCTCTCATATGTGAGGCCCACATCAATCTGCAGAGGCTGTCCCATTGCCAGCCACCAACCCTAATGGCCCTGGGCAGTGTCCAAATGCTAAGCTGCTTTTAGAAAACTGGGAATTCATCCCTGGGCAGGAGGGATTTAGTCAGAATTGGGTGCCATTTAGAGAAGATTACACCCTAATTGCCACAGTGTCAGCAGATAGGCTTTTGGCCAGCTGCATCCAGGGCTGGTAGAGGTCCCCATGGACCCTGGCTCCCCCATCCAAGGACAGGGCCAGTCCTGGGGCCTGGGGACCAGCCCTTGTCTTCTATAGCAGCTGGCTGCCCCAATACAAACCTTCATTCAACAGCTTGTTGCTGGGGCAGGAGGAGGCAGCCTGGGAGCCCTGATGGGCAGCTATCCAGCTCACATCTGTTCCAGGCCAAGGGAGGATGGCTCAGCCGGCATAGCAGCATGAACCAGGTTGGGCTAGAAACCACAGGAGAGCCAGCAGGGGCCCAGGTTTTCTTTTCACTTGATCTCTAACCCTCACAACATTTCTTCACCTTATGCATGTATTAGAGCCATTTTAGGAAGGCTCAGAAAGGCTCATGGTCAGTAAGTGGCAGAACCTCAAGCTTAGGTTGTCCCCTTATGATCCCCAGTATCCTTCTCACCATAGGACACATTAAGAGAATGGCACTGGAAGAGAAAGACAGTCACAGGCTGTGACAGCACAAATGCTCAATCTGCCCAGAGACATTCTGGAAGGTAGATGGGCCTGTTAGCAGCACTGCAGCCAGGATGCAAAATAGGGCAGGAGTCAATGATCTTCAGAATGTCTTCATACTCACCTGAGAGTGTGATGAATTACAGGTGCTCTGGGTACATGTCGAGCCCCAACTCCCCTGCAGATAACCTGCAGCAAAGGGCTTGCAATACTCTAAGGGGAGATCCTGAGGATCAGATGAGGGATGTTGGGTCCTTGTCCTAAGAGGCAGTCTAAGCCTAGGTGTCTGGTCTCCCAGTCCTGCCCTTGACCCCTGACAACTTTAGGTCTGAAGTTGGCATGGCCTGAATAGGCTGCCTGAAGGGAAGCCTGCAGTTCTTTCCTATGCTGTTGTGTGACCCTCACACATAACCTAGATGTCCTCTTGTAGAGACTGCCTGCGCTACATCCCAGTCCAACCACAACAGTAGCAACACTGATTCCACAGGCAATGACTGTGGAGAAGGAACAATTTTTACCGCCACCATGCCCACAATGATGTAAGGCTGTGTGGGGTCCCCAAAAGGACATAAACCTATGAGTAAAGGTAACAGACTCAGATCACTGGAAACAAAGGCAACTTCTCAGAGGACAGCAACCCTAAGGAACATGAGGAGATGGCCCAGGCATGTCCCCTCTGAGCCTCACTTCTTGTGAGTCCTGAGAATAAGACAGCATTTCAGATTCTAGCCAGTGCACCCACATGGGCAACCCACACTAGAAACTGAGGCATAGCCAGAGAACAAGGAGAGAGAAGGTGGGTTGATGACAGGAAGGTTCAGACATGGGACAGGATGCCGTGCTTGGGAGATCCTAATAGAGCATGTGCAGCACACCACCCAACTGACCACAAGTCCATGTGTGGACTCCTACGAAACTGTCCCAAAGCCATCGAAGAGGAGGACCAAGTATGGGGAGAGTGGGTGTATGTTCTCAGAGTACGTTGGAGCCCTAGGACCAGAGGAAGGGCTGGGAGATGAGGAGCCAGACCAAGGGACTAGCAAAGGGCTCCCAGATGCCATGGTGGCAGCAGGTACCCAAGAGCCTGGTGAGGGTGAAACTGGCACTGACGTGATTGAGGAAGCACCTGAACCCCAGGGAGGACCATCTGTCACACTTCAGGAGGGACCCCGCCTCAGGTCTTGTCTGTATGAATGCCTGAGTAGAACTCAAACACAGATCTGACCAGTGCCTGACTCAAGACTCCTCCCCTAACTGTTGCCTCAATGTCTAAGTTAAATAGCTCACCTGGCTGGTTTGCAGGAGTGAGTCAACCATGAGCTGAGCCCAAAAAGAAGGTTAATTACATGAAGACTGTGTCCTGTGGACCAACTTAAAAAAAAAGAAAGTGGTTAAGGTGCCGGCCACATACATTGGGGCTGGCAGTTTTGAACCCAGCCTGGACCTGCTAAACAACAATGACAACTACAACAACAAAAAAAGCCGGGTGTTGTGGTGGGTGCCTGTAGTCCCAGCTACTTGGGAGGGTGAGGCAAGAGAATCACTTAAGCCCAAGAGTTTGAGGTTGCTGTAAGCTATGATGCCATAGCACTCAACTGAGAGTGACATAGTAAGACTCTGTCTCAAAAAAAAAAAAAAAAAAAGACAGACACTGGAAGAAGAGCACAGTCACCCTTTATCCAGAATCTAACCAACTGTACTAGATGAGTTCTTTTTGTTTGTTCTGTTTTGTTTTTTAACCATATACATTCTTCTTTTTTCCCCAGGATTATCAACAAAAAAGAACCATCATTGGTTGGCAGTGATCAAGACCATTCCTGCGAGTCCAGGGCTGGGGCCCTGCCAAACCCTATGTTAAGAAGACAGAGGGGGCTCAGTCCCTAGTTCCTATGACATATGCATTTCTGTTGTTTTTTTTTTTTTTTGAGACAGAGTCTCACCATGTCACCCTCAGTAGAGTGCTATGACATCACAGCTCACGGCAACCTTAAACTCCTGGGCTTAAGCGATTCTCTTGCCTCAGCCTCCCAAGCTGGGAAACTATAGGTGCCCACCAGTCACATACACCAAGGGTGGTGGGTTCAAACTTGGCCCTGGGCCAGCTAAGCAACAATGACAACTGCAAGAAAAAAGAGCCGGACATTGTGGTGGGCACCTGTAGAGTTTGAGGTTGCTGTGAGCTGTGACACCACAGCACTCTACCAAGGGTGACATAGTGAGACACTGTCTCAAAAAAAAAAAGAGCTAGTAAAAAAGACATTGATGACATTGATGAATTGTAAATGCATAATGCTAAGTGCAAGAAGCCAGTCTGAAGAGGCTACATACTATATGATTTCAGTTAAGTGGCTTTCTGGAAAAGGCAAAACTACAGAAATGGTAAAGGATCAGTGATTGCCAGAGATACATGGAGACTGGCGTTTGAACAGGTAAAGAAGAGGAAATTTTTTTTAAGGCAGTGAAACAATTTTGTATATTTGTAATGGTTGATAAATGACACTGTATTTACCAAAACCCAGACAATTTCATAGAACAGAGAGTAAACTTGATGTATATATAAATTTTTTTGAGACAGAGTTTCACTTTGTTGCCCTCAGTAGAGTGCCATGGCATCACAGCTCACAGCAACCTCAAACTCTTGGGTTTGGCTTGGTGTCTGTAGCTTAAGTGGCTAAGGTGCCAGCCACATACACCAGAGCTGGTGGGTTCAAATCCAGCCCAGGCCTGACAAAAAATAGCCTGGCATTGTGGCGGGTGCCTGTAGTCCCAGCTACTTGGGAGGCTGAGACAAGAGAATAGCTTAAGTCCAGGAGTTGGAGGTTGCTGTGAGCTGTGATGCCACTGCACTCTACCCAGGGTGATAGCTTGAGGCTCTGTCTCAAAAACAAACAAACAAACAAAAAACCAAAAATACTCTTGGGCTCAATCAATTCTGTTACCTCAACCTCAGCCTCCTGAGTAGCTGAGACTACAGGCACTGCCACATTGCTTGGTTTTTTTTAGAGATGAGGTCTTGCTCTGGCTCAGGCTGGTCTCTAACTCTGGTGATCCATCCATCTCAGCCTCCCACAGTGCTAGGAATATAGCTGTGAGCCACCGTGCCTGGCCGATGTATATGAATTTTTAAAAAATCATATAGAAAATCGGGGGAATCCCAGCATGAAATGTAGAATGTGACAGATTAATCTAACTATACTACAAATATACTCACTGAAGGGGATGGGGGGGAATAAGAGGAAATAATAATTTTGAAAATTGGCTTGGCGCCTATAGCTCAGTAGCTAGGGCACCAGCCACACACTGGAGCTGGTGGGTTTGAATCCAGCCCAGGGACTGCAAAACAACAATGACAACTACAACCAAAAAATAGCTGGGTGTTGTGGTGGGCGCCTGTAGTCCCAGCTACTTGGGATTAAGAGAATCACTTAAGCCCAAGAGTTGGAGGTTGCTGTGAGCTGCGACGCCACACCAAGGGCGATATGGTGAGATTCTGTCTTAAAAACAAAACAAAACAAAACAAAACACAAAAACTTTGGAAATAAGTCTTTAAGGCTAGAAGCAAACTATACAAAAGCAGTATACTCTACCTAATAAAGTTATTATCCACAGGATCTAAGTTAATTCTGCTACTGCTGTACATGTGCAATGGACAGTGGGAGCCAAGAGTTTCACCACTGGTATGGGAGGTTACAGATGAGCAAGGGGAGGTGTTAAGAATAATCCATGTGTGGCTCCATGCCTGTGGCTCAACGGCACCTGTGGCTCAAGTGGCTAAGGTGCCAGCCACATACACCTTAGCTGGCAGATTCAAATCCAGCCCGGATCTGCCAAACAGTAACGGCTACAAGCAAAAAAAATAGTCGGGCATTGCAGCAGGCGCCTGTAATCCCAGCTACCCGGGAGACGGAGGCAGGAGAATCACTTGAGCCCAGGAATTGGAAGTTGCTGTGAGCTGTAATGCCATGGCACTCTACCCAGCGTGACAGCCTGAGGCTCTGTCTCAAAAAAAAAAAAAAAAAAAAACCCAGAATAATCCATGTGGTGATGGGTTAAAGTTGGACACATCACTGTGAACATTAGAATATACGTACATTAAATATTAATTATGTATTTATGTATATAAATATACGTTTATTTATAGATGCATACATACATGAGCTAGTAAGACACATATCTCCTTGCTCTGTAGCTGAAAAAGCCTAGAACTGAAGATACCTCAATGACGACTAGCACACCTAACAACCGGATTTTAGTTTCTAATACCTTTATCAACTAAAAAAACAGGTCTTCTTGGGAGGAATGGCTGATTCTAAGGCTATGGAAGAAAATATACAAATGAGCTTGGAACATCTTACAGAGATAGAAAGTAGGGAAGTGCTTACAAAAAAAAAAAAGAAAGAAGAAAGAAAAAAATGAAAAGTCACAATGATAAGATACATCAAAGGGTATAAAAGTCATCTGAAAGACCTCTCCAGAGACAAAGCTGGAACAATTTGAGCAACAAAATAAGGTATAAATTATTTTATATAAGTATGTATAAATTTCCACGAGTCTATACTGATATAATAAACAAAGGAAGAGGAGAGGGATAGGTCTGCCCTGCAGAAAAATGCTAAATAATTTGTGCAGATACCCTGACCTCAAGGAACAAACTCCCCACTCCAGTGCAGGCTGCACACAATGACTTGCTTCCCAAGAGTACAGTTTGGACAGGAAGAAAAAGAGTAACTTGAGGTTGATAAACCTGACACCACCTCAATCAGGTAATCAAGGTCACATGCAATGAGAAAAGCATCATATTTCTATGATCTTCCTCCCTAAAGCTTACAATACCAATCTAATCATGAGAAAAGTATTGGACAAATTCAATTGAGGGCATTCTACAATACACCTGACCAATCTTCTTAAACAGTCAAGATCATCAAAAACAAGGAAAGTTGGCCTGGCACTGTGGCTCACACCAGTAATCCTAGCACTTGGGAGGCAGAGGCGAGTGGAACATCTGAGCTCAGGAGCTGAGACCAGCCTGAGCCAGAGCGAGACCTCATCTCTAAAAAAATAGCTGGGTGCTGGGGCAGACGCTTATAGTCCCAGCTACTTAGGAGGCTGAAGCAAGAGAATCACTTAAGCCCAACAGTTCAAGGTTGCTGTGATCTGTGATGCCATGGTACTCTACCAAGGTCAACAGAGTAAGACTCTGTCTCAAAAAAAAAAAAAAGGGCAAGGGAAGTCTGAGAAACTGTCACAGGCGAGGACCCTCATGACACATGCCGACTAAATGTAACATGATATCCCGAATGAGACCCTGGGACATAAAAAGGACACCGGATAAAATCCAAGGCAATTCAAGTATTAATAATAATACCTTGATATTGGCTCATCAGTTGTAACAAATGTACCATACTAACATACAATATTAATAATACAGGCAACTACATGTGGGATACATAGGAACTCTCTGTACTAGCTTTGAAATTTTTCTATAAACCTACAACTGTTCTAAAGTAGTTTATTTTCAAAAATTAATGACAAGTTAGTTAGATGTGGTGGTACATGCCTGTAGTCCCAGGTATTTGAGAGGCTGAGGTGGGTGGATTGCTTAAGCCCAGAAGTTAGAGGCTGCACTAAGCTGTGATAGTGCCACTGCACTCCAGCCTTAGCAAGATAAATTCTGTCTCCAAAAAAAAAAAAAAAAAAAAAATTAAAGACAAAAAGACACCAGTTTTACACATGCTAAATGGTTAAAAACACTATAAATGCTATGACACACATGATATTTTACCTTAACCAAGTGCTAAGGTTTGCTCATGGGTATGGAGTCACTGGCACTATGAGGTGGTGGAAGGGTTTTCTGAAATGGGATTGGAAGCTGTACCACCAGGTGTGGGTACGTGTGCCCTTTGTATTCCCCACATGGCTCAGGTCAGTTAGGTGCAGGGCTGAGTTCAATAGCGTTTTTTGAGGATGAAACTGTACATAGGCAAATGCAAGATACTCATTATGTTCAGATTTATTTATTTATTTAACTTTTTTTAAATTTTTATTATTTTTTTATTATTGTTGCGGTTTTTTGGCCGGGGCTGGGTTTAAACCTGCCGCCCTTGGTATATGGGACGGGAGCCACAGGTGCCAACCCATTATGCTCAGATTTTTCCTTCAGATATCAATCACTCTGGAAAAAATTTTCATTTTTTAAAAAAAAGTACTGTAGTAGAACTATAGAAGAAGTAAAACAGGCTTGGTCCTGGTTAGGGAACAAGGACATGCAAATTAAACCATGATGAGATGCCATTACCTTAGAAGATCTCATTTGTAGGACACCCAGGAATCCCTCAGGTTCATGATCATTAACCAGCCTGGGACCAAGTAACAGGAGGCACAGGGATGTGAGGAGGAAGGACAGAGCAAAGGGGCCATGGAAGATAAGGCAGAAAGCAACACATGTTCCCCCAACAGCTGTGTCCGGAGCCTGCAATGATGGTCACCAGAGGAATAAGCTAGTCCACCTGCAAGGATGTCAGGGATGCCCAAGGAGGAAACTGAAGCCCACAGAGGGGAAGTCACAGAAGCCAAGCCAAGAACTGCTGAGTCAGCGGCCTAGGTGGTAAGAGTATGGGGCAGTCCTCACTTTGACCTTAGTGCCCCTAACTGTAAGATGGGGAGGGTAATAGTCTCTCCCTTCTGGTTTAGAGAGTGCTTAGCATCTCAGAACACACTCCCTAGATGACATCACCACCTTAGGTAGGCAGTTACACAGCAAAGGCTGGTGAAATGGATAAACTAGAATAGGTGACAATGATGCAGCAATGCAAAAGCCAAGCACATATTGGCTGAAGGAGGCACCTGTGCTAATACTTTTTTTAAAAAGCAAAAGGGGGGGGGGGGACAGTGCCCATACTCAGTGGGTAGAGTGCCAGCCACATACACGCAGGCTGGCAGGTTCGAACCCAGCCAGGGGCCAGCTAAACAACAATGACAACTGCAACCAAAACTAAAATAGCCAGGTGTTGTGGTGGGCTCCTCTAGTCCCAGGTGCTTGGGAGTCTGAGGCAAGAGAATAGCTTAAGCCCAAGAATTTGAGGTTGCTATGAGCTGTAACGCCATGGCACTCTCCTCGGGGAGACATAGTGAGACTTTGTCTCAAAAAAAAAAAAAAAAAAAATAAGGAAAAGGGGGCTTGGTGCCCATAGCTCAATGGCTAAGGTGCTGGCCACATACACTCAGGCTGGCGGTTTCGAACCCGGCCTAGGCCTGATAAACAACAATGACAACTACGACAAAGAAACAGCTGGGTGTTGTGGCAGGCACCTGTAGTTCTAGTTACTTGGGAGGCTGAGGCAAGAAAATCGCTTAAGCCCAAGAGTTTGAGGTTGCTGTGAGCTGTCTCGCCACAGCACTCTACTGAGAGCAAACACAGTGAGACTCTGTCTTAAATAAATAAATAGGAAAAGGAAAGGGTGGTGCCCATAGCTCAGTGGGTAGGGTGCTGGCCACATACACTGAAGCTGGTGGGTTCGAACCCAGCCCAAGCCAGCTAAAACAACAAAGAAAACTGCAACAAAAAATAAATAAAAATAGGCTCAGCGCCTGTGGCTCAGTGGCTAAGGCACCAGCCACATACACCTGAGCTAGTGGGTTCGAATCCAGCCCGGGCCCGCCAAACAACAATGTCAGCTACAAATAAAAAATAGCCGGGCGGACGCCTGTAGTCCCAGCTACTTGGGAGGTGGAGGCAAAAGAATCGCTTGAGCCCAGGAGTTGGATGTTGCTGTGAGCTGTGATGCCACAGCATTCTACTTAGGGTGACAGCTTGAGGCTCTGTCTCAAAAGAACAAGAAAAAAAAAAAAAAAGGAAAAGAAAGAAAAGAGATGGATGGCTGGCAGGGGCAGATAAAGTGGGAACCTCTGCCTGCTGGCATCCTAGTAAGGGGTGGGCAGCAGGGGCTAATCCCAGTGCCGGTGGTCACAAGATGGGCCACCTGTGGCCCTATCCTTAAAATGACAAGGCCATAAACCAAATACAACAAGCCTATCCTGCTTAACTCCTCATGTGAACAAAAAAAAGTGTGAAATAAAATTTATGACCCAAATTAGGGAAATCCAAACACTGACCGAACAACAGACAACATTAAGGAATTATTGTTTGTATTTTTGGTGTGAAAATTAATTCATGGTTAAGAAAATAGCTCTTACTTTCTCAGTAAAACAACTGACACACTCAGAGAAATAACTGCACAAGATAAATTGAGGTACATAAACAAGACCGGCCACAGCCGCAAACTATGGACGCAGGGTAAAAGCATATGTGGGCCCACTCTGTCACTCTCCCTACTGTTAGTTCTGTCTAAAATTTTCAACAAAGGAGGCAGCTTTCAAAAATTAATAAAGTCCTTTAGGGAAACTATGCAAAATCTTACCTTTTAAAAAAGCAAACCATGACAATTATTTCATATATGTGGCATGAACACAGTAACAAAAAAGTAAATGCCACAGAAGCTTTGGATCTACAGAAACCTTTGCGTCTTTATTCACTAACCTGCTTTCCTGTAACTCAGAAGGTAGTAACAAACTATCTTTTTAACAAACTCAAAAACTGTTACAGATGAAAAGTCTTTTCCATGTTTCATGGTGTCCTGTGTGTCTCACATACTCACACAGGAAGAAGAGAGGGCAGGCAGAAATATCCAGTGCTCCCATGTTTGTCCTACCAACGCTGCATTCTCTACTTTCCCATGTTCCTGCCTAAAATGAATGCACAATTTTAAAACATAGTAACTTGTAAAAAAAAAAAACAAAAAACCCCCAGGCCTCCAGTCCTCCCTGAAGATCCCATCTTCTGCCTTAGCCTGGACAGAATGCACTACTCTGAGGGTGCCAAGAGGCACCTGTCTGTCCCTTAGCCCCCACCTCTCCATTCACCTCCTGCAACAGAACCAAATCCAGCCTGTGTTGGTCCTTTGGAAGCAGCTAGACAGCCAACTGGACCCTCTCTTACTCTGGTGTCTGCTCAAGCGGCCACACTCTGAACACGGAACAATACCTCACTCATCAGAGCCTACACAATCCCAGCCAACACTGCCCACTAGCCCCCACCACATCAAACACCTTGTACACTGTCTAAGAAGAAATCAAATCTTTCATTTTCTTTTTTGAGACAGGGTCTCACTTTGTTGCCCCAGGCTAGAGTGCACGCCATGGCATCACCATAGCTCACAGCAAGCTCAAACTCTTGGGGCTCAAGCGATTCTCTTACTTCAGCCTTCTGAGTAGCTGTGACTATAGACAGCCACCACAACACCTGGCTAGTTTTTCCATTTTCAGTAGAGATGGGATCTTGCTCTTCCTCGGGCTGGTCTCAAATTCCTGAGCTCAATCAATCCACCCGCCTTGGCCTCCCAGAGTGCTGGCATTACAGATATGAGCCACCATGCCCAGCCTCAAATCTTTCTTTATCCCCAATGTAACACACTTCATCTGGTCCACATATGTGGATCAGGTCTGGCTGAGGGGGCTCCCCCAAACTGACAAGGAGGAAATGATCTCCTCCATCAAAGGAAGAGACTGGAGTCCCTGAATGAAAGAGGAGACCCAGCAGGAATTCCATATGGACCTAGGCCAGGACTCTTACAGAAGCCAGATGCTCATATCCAAAGGATGGACAATGACCACCCTTCCATCCTCCACAGAGTACTCAGGGATGACCCGACAGGCACCATTATTAATCCAGTGTTGCCCAAACAGGCAGAATGGCTTATCCAGGATGACTTTTTATCCAGGACCACATAGTTTCCAAGGTCCAAGACAGGGTTCAGACTCCCCCTGTGGATTCAGAGTATGGAAACCACAGGGCCAAATACCACATGTAGTCAATCTCCACTCGTGCTCCAGTGGTGCCTGGGTCCTCCAGGGCCCAGCGACTCTGTGTACTGGGGATGCCCTTCCTCTGGCCTCACCTGCTAAGCCTCTAAGCATGCTTGGCATCCCCAAAGACAAGCTGCCCCATCACAGCTGTGCCTGCCTCCAATCCAGTGGAAGATAGCAAGGGCCATGCCTCCAAATGCTGGCAAGTGCTGGCCTGGAGCATACTATCTGCATGCCTGAGGCCATGCAGATTCTGGCTATATCCCAGGATTGCTGAAGATGTACAGGTGCCCACGCCCCAGATGGCTCAGGAAGAAACAGCACCATGGATTGATGTTGGACTTCCAGACACTTTTTAAATGGAAAGGTCCCTTAAGAACCCTTCTGACTCCCCTGCTCCATATTCTGAAGGTGGGAAAGGAAGCCCAGGAGGGGAGGGAGTTGCCCAGTAGTTAGTGACAAGAGTGTGACCATGTGGTCATCATCTTTGGATGCCTGTAGCTGCCTCTCCCCATCAGACCCTGGGGTCAGGAGCATCTTCAGTGCTCCAAGGATTCACAGGACCCCAGCTTCCACCTGCAGCCAGGCTTCTTCATGCCAACAGCAGACCACCACTACCCTTAGCTCCTCAAAAGGCTCTTGGGTCGCTCAGAGCCTCCCAACCCCCAACAGCTCTCTGCTCAGGAAATGAACACAGGATGTTCTCATGAGTTACCAGAGGAGCAGGAGAATCCATTACATACATCAATGGAGACCAGAACTTCTCTTGCTCTGGAAGCAAACACTCAAGGAAAATGGATCTTATTCTCGATAATTCAGAGCAATAGACCTTGAGGAGGGTCCTCCACCAATCTTCCTACCACCTCTACCTCCTCTGGCTGCCCACATGCTGGGAAGAGGGGCTCAGGCAAGTCTAGAAGGTGGCAGGCAGGGGAATTCCCTAGCGAGATGCATTCAGGCTTGAAGGGTAAGTAGAACTTCCAGGAGGAAGAGCAAGCACGAGCACAGGGAGAGGGAAGGCAGTCCCTAGCCAGGCTGTAGGGGCCCGGGCATGACAGTAAGAGCAGCCCTCAGGAGGCAACAGGAGCTACTTCAGAGAGAACAGGGACAAAGAGGACAGGAAGAGGCTACAGGTAAAGCAGGGAGGAGACAGAGGTCTGAGTGAGGTGAGAGAAAGAGCTGCCAAGGCTCAGTCTATAGAACAGTCTGTGAAGTACTTGCTGTGTGCCAGATGCTGGGCCCAGCCCAACACCCAATTCCACCTATAGACAAGGATGGTGATACTCCAGAGTCTGGCGGCATGGCAACAAGGTGGCACAGCAAGGCAGTGAGGGCATCGAGATCCGTTCTCTGAGTCTGAGCTCAGATGGAACTGAGCCTGTTCCCAGACCTCCTTCCTCACCAATCCCTAACTATCGGGACCACATGGATACCAAGCTTAGCCCAGCCATCTATAGTGCCTGCCTGTGTACCCAGTATACCTATTTCCTTGAAATTGTACTGAGGACACAGAGTAAGATGTCCCACGGCCACTAAGGACCAGGAACACCATGTGGCTGACCAAAGACCATCTAATTCTCTTCCCCACCATGCCAGGAAGCAGAAGGAAGAGGGCACAGTGGGATTTGGGATAGATGCAGTCCTTACTGAGTCAAGATCACAATCACTGGCAGAGTGATTAGGCAAAATGGGCCAGCGAGCACCCTCCCCACTCTTGGACTCAGCCAACACTATGCCATGGTGTCAGCAGACACAGGTAAGACCTCCTGACCCTGCCCTCCCACCCTAGTGAGAAAGGCAGCAGGGCCAGCACTGACTCCTGCTCATCCACCACAGGACCTTTGTCAGCTCTGGTCTATATAAACCCACTTACTTGTCACCAGCCACCAAGCCAGCTTCCTCCCCCTGAAGACTTTATTGTCTATAAATACTGGGCAGGAATACAAGCAATTCCATTTGCAGTATAATTTGTTAGTAACTCAACCTACTTTCATTCAAGAAAGTTTAAAAGAATTAAGGTGGTTTACCTTTCTACAGGAGAAAAAAAAAAGTTTGCAATTATTGTCTCTTTAAATCCCTAAAGAAAGATTTTAAAAAATCTTGATTTTTTTCAACTGAAGATTTTTAAAAATCTTGATTTTTTTTCTTTTCTTTTTTTTTTTTTTAAGCAGAGTCTCATTTTGTCAGCCTTGGTAAGGTGCTGTGACGTCACAGCTCACAGCAACCTCAAAATCTTGGGCTTAAGCCATTCTCTTGCCTCAGCCTCCCAAGTAGCTGGGACTACAGGCACCTGCCACAATGCCTGCTATTTTTTTGTTGCAGTTGTCATTAGCTGGCCCCAGGCTGGGTTCAAACCTGCTAGCCTTGGTGTATGTGGCTTGCACCATAACCACTGTGTGACGGACACCAAGCCAAAAAAGTCTTAGTTTTTTTCAACTGTAAAATTGGCCACAATTAAATGGTTAACAACAGCCTCTGATGGCATGGGAGTGAGGAACAGGCACACTGTTGGTAGTGGTTGGTGGTGGTGGTAGTGGTGGCATTTTTGGCAACACGTGCTAAAACTCTGATGCATGTTCCTCTAGACCAGAGGTTCTCAACTTTTCTAATGCTGCAATGTATTTTCATTGTTAAAAAGAGGTCATACCCCGCAGGTTGAGAACCGCTGCTCTACTAGGGACTTTGAGCAGAAATGTTCTCATCCCATCACACAAAGGAGAAAATGAAGTTTGAATATAACACCAATCTGTCAAAGGTCATGTGGCCAGTACGTGAGAAAACGAGGAGGTGATAATAAACAAGCAAGCAGATGCCTAAAGAGCATCTACAGAAACAGATATACCCTCATCCCAATTCTGGTAAGGGAGTCACCCTGCAGATACACAACACAAAATTGAGCCAAGACTCTTCATTGTGCCAAAATGTCTGTGTTGCAATAGCAAAGAGCTGACAACTGAAATGCTCTAATCAGGACAAGTTAGGTCAGTGACAGTCTCTTCTCACAGTGGACACCACCAAACCCAAGCTGTGAACACTGAAGGAGTCTGTGAGGTTGTCAGGGGGGCTCAGAATATACTCAGTAGGGCTGCCTTTCTGTATGCAGAGGGAACAGTGCTCTAACAGACAATGCTACTGGCCTGGAGAGAGTAGGTGAGCCCCAGCACAGGTTGCCAGGAACAGAGCAAGGGCATTCCCACTCCATATTCTTAGCACCTCAGCCTCTCTGTCACACCCCCTTCCCCAGATAGGGGGGCTCTTGTAGGAGGGGCCACATCTCACCCCTTCTGTAGCTCCAGTGCCAGTGGAGCCTGGCTTGCAGAAGGTGCTAATACCTGCTGACAGACAGCAGACTTGAGGTCCTGAGGGCAATGTGGGAAGACCCAGCTACAGCCTGCCTATAGTCAGCCATTCACTGGTGCTGACTGAACACCTGCTCTCCCACGCACTGACTTCAGCACTTGCTTGGATGAATCCTTTCTCTCCTCTTTACTATCACAGAAGTTGAATCCTACTGGTCTCCCCAGGAAAGTAAATGGTCCCCCTATGTGGGCTGACTAGGAGCTGACTAGGTGGTGAGCCCAGAAACCAAGAGCCAAGTGCTCACCAGGCCAGAGCAAGCTGGGGACAGGGGTGCCCTGTCAGATAAACTGACAGGCTACACGCTTGACCACATACCAGACCTTTCCAAATACACAACCCCCACAACAATACTTTCTGGGCAGGCAATGCTGCACCCCCATTTTGCAGAGGGGGGAAGCTAAAGCAGAAGGAGGCTCTCTTCTATTTAGTACTACATCACTAGCATGTGGAAAGGCCTGGCTGTAACCTCCACAATAAAACTGGGGAGTTAGGGACTAGTATTTAAGTGATCTCAAGAGGACTATCCAGGTCTCCAGCTGCCCACTGCCCCAGAGGCTCTCAGCCAGCCTGGTGGTCTATCCTCTTCTCCACACAGTGGAATGACACAGGCCGCTTAAGTCTCCATCCAAAAAGAACACAGATGGCCACAATTAGGGGAGGGCCCAGGAGAGGAAATGGGCGAATAAAGCCATACACCCCAGCCTGTGGGAGCGTAATCATGGTAGTGAGGGCAGAGCGCTAGGCCTAGAGAGGAGACACTGGGAGTCCTCAACCGGCGGCAACCCCAAGCTCCAACTCCCTCAGGCCTCTGTCCACGCCCTTTCCCCACCTCCGAAGTACTCACGGAAGAAGCAGAAACGACCCAAAAGCAGCTGCGCCCAGAGAGGGGAAGTGATTTGCCTCAAAATGACAGAGCAGTGGCTACCCGAGCCCTTGCTCGGCCTGTCCCAGCGGGGTCACCCGCATCCAAGGTTTCAACTCTCGGCTCAGCCATCTGCCCTCCCAACCTCACCCCAACACAGGAAAACGACCACCGAAGAGCATCAGTCCTGTCGAAGCCCAGCCCCACCCGGGCTGCCGAGGCCCGCAGAGAAGCAGGCGGGTAGCCACAGCTGCAGGCGGGTAGCCACAGCTGCAGCCGGGCATCAACCCTCCCGCTGAGGCCAGACCCACTCACATTCTGCCCGGGACTCCTGGCTCTCGGCTCGCGCCCCCGCTGTCCCTGCGGCCCCACCTCTGGCATTCCCGCTGGGCAGGTTGACCTTGGTCGCCCCCTACCTCCAGGCCAGGGACACCGCCCACAGGCCACCGCTCTGGGCGGGTATCGAGGGACCGGGGTCGCGAGGTGGGGCGGGGCGGCGGCTCACCTCCTTGAGTTGCTCCATCTCGCCGCGGATAGCCTCATAATCCACCTCAAGCTCTTCGAACTGCAGCTTGAGCTGGTGCTTCTCCTCGAGCACCGCCAGCCCGTACTCGGCCGCCTGGATCTTCTCGCGCGTGGTCTCCGCCAGTTCGTGGGAGAGCCGCTTTACCTCGGCGCGCAGCCACTCGGGCTGCGCCTCCATCACCAGCCGCGCGTACTCCTCCTCCTCCGACGGCGCCGACATGGTGGCCAAGCCCCAGGCCGGCTCCCACCGAGGATCCCGTAGGCCGGGCCCCCCTCAGCCGCCACCGCCGCTGCCGCCGAAGCCCAGCCCCGACGGCCGCCCGCGCCGCCGCACTGCTCCTCCCCGCCGGGAGCGCGAAGCAGGCTGGGGGCTGGAGTCCCAATCCGCGCACTGACTACACTGTCCGTCGTACCCCGCGTCCGCCCAGCCTCAGGTCGCGATTGGCCTGCGCCCACGGGGGACGGGTCTTCGGGAGTCCTCGCCGCAGCCGACGCCGCCCGGGGAGTTGTGGGGGTGGTAGTCCGTTTCTCTCGCTGCCTACAAGGCCCGTCGATCCTCGCGCCCACCCATGCCCGGCCGTGATTGGTCCACGCGGCTAACGTCACGGCCGAGTTCACTAACATCTTCCAGTGGTCTGGATTGCAGTGGAGAGAGCCTAGCGGGTGGACGTTTTCTGCGTGCTCCAAGTCCGCGTTGCCGCTGGGCTCTGGCATCCCGCGCTTCACTACGTCTGCCGCAGCCGGCGTACTGTTATGGGCTGCTAGGTGGGCCAGCGACTGCCGGGATAATAACGCCCCTGGCGGCGGCGGGACCGTGGGACGAAAGAGGTGGTCAGAGCCCAGGACGCAGCGCGTAAAAAGCGCATCCTAAAACGTAGTTGTACGACTTCTGATAAAAAACACGGAGACGGTATGATGTGTGCACTGTGCGACCTTATGTGAGACGCTGAAAGGATAACCAGCCGGCAGAGGGCGCCCAGGAGTCAGAGGGAACGTTAGCCCCAGCACTTGGTCTTGGGTACCTCTCAGTCCTGCGGGTACAGTAATTCCATTAGTACCTCGCCTTAGATGTGTTTAATATAGTTGCTGCCTCTGCATCCATTTTTAGTTCTGACTTAAGATGTTTGAAACTCAGTCGTACCTTCGCCTTTGGCCTAGATGAAGTAAATAAACTTCCCCTCCATGTGTGGTTGTTTGCCATATAACCTATCGTTCTTCATCTCACTGATCCAAATCCAATACACCCCGCAGCTGCTGACCACCATGACACGTAATGCTTAACACCAGTCGTGTAAAAAAGTTAGTCCTCTCGTTTTCTTTAGCCAATCCACAGAAATAACACTCATAGACCTTATTAGGCGTGAGCTCCACTTTCGTCAAATCCTTCCTCCTCTGCTCCCTCCTGGCTGTTCCTCTCTGCCTACTGGCCTCCCCTCAGGTACCCCTCATCTCTTTGGGACTGTATTCCACATATTTTGGTTTTACTTTCTGGTTGTACCTCATCTGACGCACATGAGAATGTAACCGTCCCCCACACCCAATCAGTGGTCTAGAGAGTGGCTATTTCAGCTTATGACCGTTTTCAAGAAAGAGACTTAAAGACAAAAAAATTATTAATAGAAGGAACCATGACAGAAATCACAACACTCAAGTGCTGATACTATTTTCCAATGAACAGTACACATTCCAATCGCACCAGGCCCCTACACAGTGCTGTAGAGCTCCAGATCCTGTTACATTCAGTTATCAGGTTTTCTCAGGCTCCTTCAGTCTGACCTTTCTGAGGAGTGCAGGCTAGCGATGGGCTTGCTGATGTTTGCTCATGGGTAGATTAGATTATGCGTTTATGGCAGGACTGTCACTGAGGTGTTGCTGAGTTCTTAAAGCACTCCTTTGGAAGGCACATGATGTTGATTTGCTTATCAATGCTGGGGTTTTTCTTTGTAATTAGTGTTGTAGGTGAAGACATTTTGCAAATGTGCAAATATCCTGTCACTCCTCAGGACCCACTAGTTATAGCATTAATTGACACTAATGGTCTGAATGAGTTATTACTACCTCAGTTGCTTTTCTGTTTCCATCAATCCTTCATTTGTGAGTTGTCTTTTTGCTGCAAGGAAGCCAACCATTCTTATTTATTCATTAGTATGGATCCATGAATTTTTATTTTACTTGGTGGATTATCTTCCATTGCTCTTCTTCCTTGCTTTAATGCTCAAACCATGGTAGATTTGGCCAGTGAGAGCTCCTCCAGGCTGCCTCCATTTTTTCAAAAGATTATTTTTGAGCCCTTACTTGATTTCTGGTGCAAGTTGTTCCAAGATTATCTTGTACTCCCCCATGTCCCTGACCTGGAATTAGCCATTTCCCCAGGGAGCCCTGATTCTTTCAGTGGTTCGATGTTTTATTTGCATGAGAAAAATGTGTCATATTTTGGATTGTGAAATTAAAAACTCATTTTTTAAGAAGTTCTGCTATATTAGTAGGAGTAGGATAACCAACTCTCCTGGTTCAGCTGGGACTGTCCTGCTGTTAGCACTGAAAATCCCACTCTCAGAAAACCTATCAACCCTGGGTTCACACTAAATGGGAGAGATCCTAGGGAAAGAGGAAAAGGAACAAGCCTTGTTTAAATAAGTACTCAGCATGGGAGAGACTGATGCTGAATGGTGACTTAACCAAGATCACGCAACCTGAGAAGCAACACTCATACCAGGCTGGCTTGACTCAGAACCTCCCCAGCCCCACCCACCCTTTCCTATGTGGAGAAAAGGCCATGGGAATCTGGTGCAGAAACTGATGATGGAGCTTCAAACTTGGAAGAGAGGGCAGAGGTAGAGGGGAGAACAGAAAATGCTTCAGGCACATTCAGTTACAAATAGGGACTCTCCTAAGTGCTGGGGAGTGCTCACCACCCTTGGGGCTTCCTTCTGGCTGGAGGGACAGCTCTGGCCATCAAGGTTAGAGGCATGAAGGAGGAGTATGGAAGCCACTATGTGTGATGGGTGGTGGTAGGGAGATCAAAAAGGCTTTGCTGGCTCCGTACCTGTAGCTCAGTGAGTAGGGCGTCAGCCACATAACTCCGAATGTGGCGGGTTCAAGCCTGGCCCAGGCCTGCTAAACACCAGTGACAACTGCAACCAAAAAATAGCCGGGTGTTGTGGTGGGTGCCTATAGTCCCAGCTACTCGGGAGTCTGAGGGAAGAGGATTGCTTAAGCCTAAGAGTTTGAGGTTGCTGTGAGCTGTGACGCTACAGCAATAGACCGAAGGTAAAATCGTGAGGTTCTGTATAAAAAAAAAAAAAAAAAAAAAAAAGAAAAGAAAAGCAAAACTACTTTGAGATACCATCTAACTCCAATAAGATTAGCCCATTTCACAAGATCTCAAGACCAGAGATGTTGGCATGGATGTGGAGAAAAGGGTAAGAATTGTGAACACTGGTAACAATTCTTAGCATTCTAGGAATAGAGGAAATTTCCTTAACTTGGCAAAAGGTTTGCTCAGGAGATGTATAGGAACATTATACTTCATGAAACATTAAAATAATTCCCATTGTAGTCAGGAGCTACACTCTGATTATAAGGATGTCTGTTATCACCTTTACTATTTAGCATTACTCTGGAGTTCTTGTTCCACACACTAAGACAAAAAGAAAAAATGAGCAGTATAAAATATCAGAAAGGAAACATACTAAACTATCATTTACAGACAATATAAATGTCTTTCTAGAAAATCAGAGAGAATCAACTGACAAACTTCTATGGCTATTAATAAAGATTCATTAGGGTGACCAGATATCAGATCAACATTCAGATATTGTAGCTTTGTCTTGCACCAGCAATACACAACTAGAAAGTAGCTTAGAAGATTTTGTGTTAGAATGTAGGAATGACACTACCTTACAAAATCTCTCCTAATACTTAATAAATTGCAGAATAAATGAATAATGAATGAATGAATAAATCAGCAGGAGAAAAGTGGAGATAATCATTAGCAGTCAAACAAGGAAGGGGGCACATTCCAGTGACACAAACTTCAAAAATTACAGCCAAGTAAACAGGAGATTCCAGAGCTTATGATTGTACTGCAGTGGAGCCAGGCTCTTAACCTTGTCTCAATCCCTCAGAAGCCATGTAAGATAGAACAAGTAAAAGGCACAGAACTGAAACAAGAAGAGAGCATACTACAAAGAGAAGAAGGACATTTCCAACCAGTATTTTAAGCTATAGAACAACTTAATAAGAATAGGAACTTAAAACAAGAGCTCAAAGATGAGGTATTAAAACAGCAGAGTTAGATTACAAGGAAGTCTGTAAGCTAAAGAACCCTTCAAGACCAAACAGCATCATTATAGAAACAATAAATTATAAACAGCATGAAATAGAAAAAAAGTGGCTAAAAATTGATTTATGGACAGAGGAAGGGCTTTAGATAATCACATTGACTGGAGATGAAAAAGAAGAAATTAAAGGAAATAACTATATACATATGTATAAATGTATCTACACACCCACACATATATTCTTATTTTTTATTTTTTGAGACGGAGTCTCACTATGTCACCCTGTAGAGTGCTGTGGCATCACACCCTCAAACTCTTGGGCTCAAGCGATTGTCTTGCCTCAGCCCCCCAAGTAGCTGGGACTATAGGCACCCACCACAATGCCTGACTTTTTTTTTTTTTTTTTTTTTTTTTGCCTGTCACATAAACCTTTATTTTCACCTCTATCATTCCATTTCCTTCCAGCATATTTCCATAAAATCCAGCCTTTTGGTCTGCATGAATAGTCCAGAAAGCACTTGCTGACTGTTGTGGAAGGTGCCCCTTACTGGGGAGGACAGGACAGACAGAGGTGATTGTCAACAGAGAGGTACTTTTGACTTTAAAAAGGAAATAGGCCATTTCCCAAACACTGAGACTTCACTCCTGAGTAGTGATTGCTGGTGTCATTGGCAAGTTTCCAGTATCTCTCTCGCAAGAGGAATGCTGCAATTTTTGGTTGTCTCTGACGAGTGAAGATCCCCTTTTTATTCCCCAGTACCCTCTGAGGTGATTGGTTAGTCATAAAGTCGGCAAAATTCCAGATGAGCTCTCCGATCACGTATTCTTTGCGTTTTTGATCCAGAACTAAATGATATTGCTCCAGCAGACTTTTCTGGTACTCTTCGCTGAACATGAGAGGTGGATCGTGGTGAACCCCTGCGATCACCTCTGCTCCATACTCGCTCTGAATAATTGGCTTCTAGTAGGTCCTGTACCAGTTCTCAAACTGGGTATTCAGCTGCAGCTGAATCACCTCCAAGTGCCCATAGTCATGATACCAAGAGAAGTAACTGTTCACACAGATCACGTCCACGTACGGAACTTAAAGTAGTAGCCAGTAGGCTTCAGAATGGAAGTGGGCTCGTTGGCCACAGACCACATCACCACTGCTGGGTGGTTCTTGTCCCTGCGCACCAGTTCCTCCATCACCTCCAGGTGGTGCCGGAGAGACACGTTGCCCAAGCTCTCGGGCAGCACGATGCCCACGCCAGGACACTCATCAATGGCCACGATGCCATAGCGGTCGCAGAGCTGCATCACCTCCTCTGCGTAGGGGTAGTGGCTGGTGCCGAAGGAGTTGGCACCAAGCCAGCGAAGCAGGTTGAAGTCCTTTATCAGGAGTGACCAGTCAAAGCCCTTCCCTTGCATATCTGCATCCTCATGCTTGTTGACACCATGGAAATAGAAAGGTTTCCCATTGATGAGAAATTGGCTCTCTGACAGCCACTGTGCGAATCCCAACAGGGAGAGTGTAGATATCAAACATAGGCCCTGTTGCCATTTGTGCAATCAACCTCACCTCCAACGAGTACAGGTAGGCAGGGTGCTCATGCATGAGGTATGGCCACCAAAGGTGAGTACTGGGCACTTTCAACTGGCCCCGGCTCCCTGTCCCCTTGGCCACGATTCTGCCTTCTTCAATCCAAAGAAACACTTCCAGCTGGAAATGCTCACTGCCCTGGACAAAAAACTGGTAATTCACTAGCCCCACACTCGGGTAGGAATAAAGGCTGCTGTTACCCACTCAGAACCTGGACTCCATTTCCTTTCATTTCACATTTCAGAATAATCTTTAATTTTCAGTCTTCGACCTCTCAGTTTTTTTACTATTGCCTCTAAAACAATTGTCTGGGAATGCGAGATAGTTTCCCTCCATCTTCTCTCTTCAACACAGATTTTTTTTTTTTTTTTTTTGAGACAGAGTCTCACTTTGTCACCCTTGGTAGAGGGCCCTGGTGTCACAGCTCAAAGCAACCTCAGACTCTTGGGTTTAAGCGATTCTCTTGCCTCAGCCTCCCAAGTAGCTGGGACTACAGATGCCCGCCTCAATGCCCAGCTATTTTTTTTTTTATTGTTAAATCATAGCTGTGTACATTAGTAAAATCGCCTGTACCCATTCTAAGATGCACCATAGATGTGGCCCCACCCATTACCCTCCCTCCACCAAAACCTCCCCCCTCCCTTCCCCTTCTTGGCCCTTTCCCCATAGTCTTGTGCTATAGTTGGGTTATAGCCTTCATGTGAAAGCTGTAAATTAGCTTCATAGTAGGGCTGAGTACATCGGATACTTTTTCTTCCATTCCTGAGATACTTTGCTAAGAAGAATATGTTCCAGCTCCATCCATGTAAACATGAAAGAGGTAAAGTCTCCATCTTTCTTTAAGGCTGCATAGTATTCCATGGTGTACATGTACCACAATTTG
>CAUYPK010002429.1:0-13398 GCA_963574355.1 Loris lydekkerianus
AGCAACACTTTTACACTGGTCGTGGGACTGCAGACTAGTACAACTTTTTTGAAAGGAAGTATGGAGAACCCTCAAAGAACTCAACCTGGACCTCCTGTTTGATCCTGCAATCCCAATACTGGGCATCTACCCAGAAGGAAAAAAAAAACACCTTTTATTACAAAGACACTTGTACTAGGCTGTTTATCGCAGCCCAATTTATAATTGCTAAAATGTGGAAACAGCCTAAATGTCCTTCAACCCAGGAATGGATTGGTAAGCTGTGGTATATGTATACCGTGGAATATTATTCAGCCATCAAAAATGGAGTTTTTGCAGCATTTGTACTAACCTGGATGGAGGTGGAAGACATTATTCTTAGTGAAGCATCACAGGAATGGAGAAATATGAATCCTATGTATTCAACTTGATATGATAACAATTAATGACAATTAATAACATGGGCATGGGGGAAGGGGAGACCAGACAGAGAAGGAGGGAGGGAGTGTGGGCAAGGAAAAGAAAAAAAAGAAAGAAAAAAAAAGAAAATAGTGACTAATTCTCACATAAATTGGGTTTAATTCTGACCAAAGTACATTACTTAAACATTAATTTTTAATTCAACTTGTTAATATGTTGTTTAGGATATTGCATCCTCATTTATAAGTAAAATGTGTTTGTAATTTCTCCTTTATCATAATATATTTTCTCCTATTTTAATATCAGGTGTATCCAGATTAAGTAGAATAATTTTGAAGTATTCCTTTTTTTCTATTGTCTGTAAGATTTGGCATGATCTGTTTTTTGAAATTATCTTTTACTTTTATTTGTAAATATTAGTTGTCTATTTTTTGAGACTTTGGGAAAAAAATAATAAGAAGTTCACTGATGACTCCATACTGAACCTCAGAGTCACAGCATTCTATAATAGACATACTCTTATCTGACACTGTGAATGTTACTTTCTTTGCACTATTATTATTGCTTAATATTTCAATGCAGCAATCATCTGATTTCTTTTTCAAGTGTATTTATTGTCGTTCATTCTTTACGAGGTTTTTGTTTCTAGTCCTTATCTTAAACATTGTTATTATTAAATTTTAAGCCTTTTTAATTCTGTGAAGGCAAAAGTGGAAACCTAATAAACACATGTATATGTAAAAAAAGAAAAAAAAAACCTAAAATCTAATGCCTGAATTCTTCATGACCCTTTCCTCCCCTGCCCTCTCGTAGCCCTTGTTTTAACGTATACAGTGTAAATATTGGTTGTTTCTAATAATTGGTCATCTCTCTGGTCCTTCTCCCAGGCCTGTGTCTCCTGGGTTCCCCTGGGGTTCCTGGTCTTGCTGTAGTCAGGAAGTTGGCTCAGATTGTGAGTGGCCAGGGTGGAGTGGGGCAGGAACCAAGACAAGGTCAGGAGGGTTGCTGTAAGAAAGTCCCACAGGCAGAGTGATTTATAAACGACAGAGATTTTATGTCTCATAATTCAGGAGGCTGGAAGTGCGGGGTCAGGATGCCGGCATGTCTCTTCCAAGTGGCAGAGGGCACCTTCTCACGATGGCCTCACAGGTGCAGAGGGCCAGGGGTCTCTCTGGGGTCCCTTCATAAGAGCACTGATCCCATTCCCAGGGGCAGCAGCCTCACAACTTCTTCACCCCCATGACTATTATCATCATGGAGGTTAAAATGTCCATGCACGAATTTTGGGAAGTCACATCACTCAGTCATGAATGGGGATGGGAGGTGATGCCAACAGCTAGGCCTTCTCCCTCCACAGTCGCCAGGTCACCCTTTCCCACCCTTTCCCCTCCATGTGACCTCCCTTCCCTTTTCAGGCCCCCCAGATGTTGGCGTTAACCTGCCCTCACAGACAAGTGTCTCCCCTGGGTGCATTCTCCGCTGTTTACCAGTTGCAGCTTTTGGCTGGGGAAAGGCCTTCATGGTGGGACATGAGGGGAGGTGGTTTGTCCTGCGTGCAGAACAGCAGAGCTGGGTGTCCTAAGCCTGCAAAAAGGAAGCCTTGGGCTCAGGGCCTGGACCTGGTGCTCAGCAGAATCCCCTGGCACCTTGGAAATGCCCAGCTTCCGAGATTCTCATGTAGTCATTCTGGGGTGCCATCCAAGATGCAGGAATCCTTAAGCTCCACACCAGATTGTAATGCATAGCTGAAACTTGAGAGCCTGGTGTTGGGAGGACAGGAGTGACTCTGGGGACACCAGTGTGTGTATCTCTGGGGCTGGCTCACAGGAGTCCTGTGGAGAGCGGGGGTCTTGGGGGTGCGAGCAGTAAGTGGAGACAGCGCTGGCAGAAATCCTCTAAAACCTTACTTAGGTCCCTGCTGCATTACTTGGGGAGACGCTCAACCAATAGCTGTGTGGTCTTCCCTCTGCCCTGGTGGGTGAGATCTGGGAGCATGGCAGTCGATGAGATTCAGGCTCAGAGCCATGGAGAACATGGCCAAGTACGTGAACAGTCGTGCCCAGGAGACCATGCAGCAGTGGTGTGCAGCAAGGCCAGACAAGTGCTCCAATGGAGGGAGCATGCAGGAAGGTGCTGGCTGGCCGGGGCATTGGGAGGCTCGGGGCAGAAGCCACGCCTTAAGCTGACCATCCACTGCTGGCCTGCTGGAGGCTCTGGCTCTCTGGCAGTGGCTGGCACAGGAGTAGCCGTACATAGCGGGGAGCTGGGTGCATTCAGGGACAGCAGAGTAGGGGCAGCACCCACCAGAGGACACAGGAGCTCAGCTTCGTGAGACATTTTTTCCCTTTGCAGGACATGGGAAGAAGTGGGAAATGATGTAATGTCGCATTCGATTATTGAATGTCCTATGATTGAACTCTTTCTGTGGCACCAGGCAGAGGTGCCAGCCAACGTCTCTGCAGTCTCCTTCCCTGTCAGTTCTCCAGGGTAAGGCTTGTGGGGGGTTCTGAGGCACAGGTTGGGCTTGCCTGTGGTGAGGGGGGCTAGGAGCTGGTGCTGGACACTCATCCTCCAGCCAGGCAAATCCGACACCAGCCCTTTCCCCCCACTTCTTCCCCGACCCCAATGTGACTTTGCTTCCATATTCAGGCCATCCCAGATGTCACCAGTTTGGTTTATTTTTAGGAGACTTTTTGTTTAGAGTGATTTGTTCCAGCGCTTTGAGGTAGAGAAAGAGTTGGAGTCTGTCTATGGATCCTGATGGAAAATGAGGCTGAATATTTTTGAAGAGCTCCCTACCTGAAATCACCTGCCCCTCCCTTGGAGCAGAGAGACACCCAGGCTTCTGTATTTCAAAAAGACTCCAGTCCCCTGTGCACACCCCCCTTGAGAACAGGTGATGTTGTCAAAGCTGCTTGCAAATGTGCATCTGTGAACGCTTCAGATTGTGGCAAAGAATGGGGAGCCATAGTCATCAGATTAGAAACCATGGCTTGTGGAGAGAAAACGGCAAGGAAGGGGAAGCCACAGTCGCAGATTAGAAACCACGGCTCATGGAGAGAAAACCACGTGTTCACAGTCATAGGGACAGCAGAGTTCGTGCTTGGCCGGAGAAAAGCAGGCCACATGTTCAGCAGTTGGCCCCACCAAGGGCAGTAAATGAGAAGTTAACCCAAAAAAGTTCATTATGGGGAGTAAAGATTGGTCAGAATCAAATCAATGCTTCCCCTATTTCAGATTTATGGAGTATAAGTAAAGTTGCAAATCCCTGAGATCATGGGAACTCTCACAAATCAGAGAGAATTTGTGTCTTGTAAATTTAATATTTCATCTCATTAAATGCAGAGATTTTGTATTTATTCTCTCTGAGCTCATTCACTAAAATTTTTTTAAGCAGGAATTTGGGTTTGGGATTATAAATAATGGGTTTTTTGTTTACTTTTTTCAGTTTGTTTTTGGTTTTCTTTATTTTTATGTATTTTATTTATTTCTTCCCTCCCCCCCCCTTTCCTTTAACTCCTTTTCAATGGAATACATTGTAAAGCTAGTGAACGTTTACTGTTAAAGTGACGTGTCCTGTTGCTAAATCCATCCGGCTTAACAGAGTCAGAACTATATTCTCAGTTCTACGCACGGTATCTGAAAAACGTTCAAGCTGGGTTCAGCCTTGTGGATCAATGAAAGTGTGCTCACACCTGAGGACACCTGACTGTGCGCCCAGAACACTCGTGAGACATGCGAGACTCCCAGAGGGAAGTGGGCACCACCTAGGCGAAGGCGGGAGGGGCTCTGTTTGAAAGAAGAATTGAGGAGTGTAATGCATATGGGCACGTAAGAGGCGCGACCCCAGCTGGAACTGTGGAGCTGTGAGTTGCTGTGCAGCCTGGTGGTGCTAACTTAGGAAAGTGACCCCACTGGGCACTGCCGCCAGTGCCACGTGGGCTCCCAGAGGCCCTCGGTGGACCTCATTGCAGCTAGCAAACAGCAGTGTGACTTATTTGGGGAAAACCACCCAGGTTTTGCTTTTGGACAGTATAGGTCTGTCTCCAGAGCAAGGCGAGAGGACCCGAGGCCTGGGGTCTACACTCTGCTTCCCGGTGGGGAAATAGTAATAATTAAGGGCCAAGAGCATGGGAGCATGCAGAGGCTGACTTGCGTCCGGCAGAGACCCCGAAGCAGGCAGCTTCATGCTGAGGGAGGGACAGGGCTGGAGGGGCAGGGCCCTGGGCACCCTACAAGGTTGTCTTGGGAGCACGTTTCACTCTCTGTGTTTTATCCTAAGTTGCAAGTGGGAACTAAGGGAAGCTGGCAGTCTTATGTGGGTGAAATGTTAAGAGTGTGGAGGTTTAGGGGTGCAGGTGGGGTGTTTGGGTGTGGGTAGAGGTGTTTGGGTGCATGTGAAGGCAGTGGGATGCGAGTGGTAGTGTTGGGGTACTGGTTAAGGTTTTGGGGTGCGGGTGGAGATGTTGGGGCAGGTGGAGGTGGCTGGAGACCGTGTCATACTTAAGGAGGGGAGCAACTGGGAAGAGAGAGAGACAGGGAGTCAGGACACAGAGGATCTGACTGGCCAGCTCCCAGTTCAGCTACTGAGATGAGGTGTTACCCTGTCAGAGGGACGCATATAGCAGACATGCTGGGTGTGAATTTAAAATGGTTTAGCAAAATAAGTGAGAGGGAAAACAAGTCAATTATTAATTCCAGCATATACAAAAGTTGCACAGGACCAAGATGTCACCAGCACAGTGAGGCTCAGTAGCAGCAAGTGTCCTCACAATCAGCACAGCTTTAACAGAAGCTACTCCTGCCCGGCAGGGAGGGCAGGGTGGGGTGTGGTCTTCCTGCAGGCAAGTCAACTGTCCTCGTCCAAAATGGGGAGTCACGGAGAAATACCGTATCTACGGTTGAACTGCAGGGCAGTAGCAGGACGCAGCTGTTTGTGTAGAAAGGTGAGCAGCTAGCCAGGAGGCAATTTGCAAAGTCAGGAGTGAGCTGGGGCAGGAGGGTGAGGCAGGTGTGTCCTGCAGGGACATTTGGCTGTTTAAACGACCTACAGGTGCTACTTTGATAAACATGAAAAAGATAATTGGTATCCCCAAAGCATCACTGCAGTATGAACACACACACACACTCACACGCACACTGCCTATGTGTAGCCTGAGACGTAGAAGAACCACGAAGAGGCGACAGGTGAGGTAGACAGCACGGCCCCATTCAGGGGGACACAGCTGACAGTGCCGTCACCACCCCGAGCTCGGGCTGGAGCCCCCGGCAGGTGCTCACATGGACACAACCTGCAGGCAGGAACAGGGTTTCTTCCCTCGTTGAAGATGAACCAAACGCAAACGACTACAATTATTTTCAGAGGAAGCAGGAGAAGCACACAAAGCACACATGCAATCTTGTTTCTGATACATTCCGACATCGGGTCCCCAGCCTGAGCCCCACCAGTCGCAGCCTGTAGCCCTGGGGCTGAGGCACATATGGTTTTAAACTCCTGAGACAGTTGCAGTCAGAACTGAGGTCCGATCCTTGCCCTGCTTTTGGAGAAGTTTAGTGGCAGAGATGCTTAGTGGTTAATTTGTTTTGTCAGAATTGCAGTTCTGAAAGTCACAGTACTGTGCGTGGTACAGCAGCACACACCACGGGGCCAATCAGGAGAGCAGCCAACATTCCATTGAGAAAAGGCCCTTTAGGGTTTGTGCCTCCTTAGCTCAAGGATGGCTGGGGCTGGAAGCGTCTCAGAGTTCACGCAGAAATGTTCTCTCACTTTAGAGCTGGGAAAATTGAATCCCCAGGATTGAATTGCTCAGAGCCAGCCAGTCATTTCTGTTGTCAGAGACAGTCTCCGCAGGGCGGCGACTGAACACAACGCCCAGCTCTGAAACTGGGAGAGGATTGTCGGCCTAGCCCAGAGCCCTCTCGGAGGGGCAGCGGGCAGGCAGCAGCAGCCTCTGCCACTGTGGGAGGGAGTCTGATGGTGACGGAGGTGCTGCCTCACCTCGAGGGCGGGAAGGCTCCTGAAGTCTTCCTGGAGGAGGTCATCCTGACTCAAGTCTTGAAGGGTCGGGGGCAGTTGAGACAGCTGGATCAGCATTTCAGATGGGGCAGCTGTGCACAGGCCCACGCTGCTGTGAAGATGCCTCTGGGCAAGGTGGCAGGGGACGGAGCTGCAGGGGCAGCGGGCTGTCCAGTAGCACTTTCACACCAGTGCAGAGGAGACTGGGTTCTACCCTCACAGTGATGTGGGACCCATTAGTAGAACTTGGGTATTTGGGGCTCTGAGCCATTATTAAGTTGGTATTTTTAGAAATATCAGTATGCAGGATGTTGGAAAGAGACTGGAGCTGGGGGAGGAGCCTGGACCTTGGGCCTGCAGCCAGTACAAGAGGGGAGGGTAGGAGAGGATTGGAGGTGTCCAGAGAGTCCAGGAGGGGCAGTGGGCAGGCAGCAGCGGCCACTGCCACTGTGGGAGGCCGCATGCCCACACCCCCACCACACAGGGTCTAAGGGTGGTCCTCCTCTAGGACCCCACTGGACACTGCCCTCTGTGGCTCTCAGCCGTGGCCCACCCTGGCGCTGCTCTCTCCCTGGGCCATTTTGAAACCTGGGTGGAGGTCTCCATGCCCCCACAGCTCCTGTGGGGACGGCATCGCAAGGGTGGCCCCAGGTTTGCTGCTGTGCCCTCCAGAGGGGCGGCTCAGACCTTTTATTAAGCTCTCCTCGGGTCACCCAGTTTGCACATCCCTCCCATTGGTTTTTGGCCAGGACTCTGGCTAATCCTGGAGGAAGCAACAACCTTGGCATTGGGGTATTTTGTCACCCGCCCTTGCCCTCTGTGGGCCCCATGCTGCATTTTCCCTGCCCCGTTACCATCCTAGCTGGCATGGGCACCTTGCTGCTGGGTCCCAGCCTCTGTCTGTCTTCCATCACCCACCTGCCTGCCATGACTCCTCCACAAACACAGATGCTGCTTCTGGGTCCTCCCAGGTGAATATGTTTACAACAAAACAGAGACCAGGGGGCGATGCCTGTGGCTCAATGTGTAGGGCGCCAGCCCCATATACCAAGGGTGGCGGGTTCAAACCCAGCCCCGGCCAAACTGCAACAAAAAAATAGCCGGGCATTGGCAGGCACCTGTAGTCCCAGCTACTTGGGAGGCTGAGGCAAGAGAATCGACTAAGCCCAAGAGTTGTAGGTTGCTGTGAGCTATGACGCCACAGCACTCTACTGAGGGCGATAAAGTGAGACTCAGTCTCTACAAAAAAAAAAAAAAAGAGAGAGAGAGAGAAAGAGAGACCAGGAGAAAGGGACAGAGGGACAAGGAGATCCTGGCCTCCTCCTCTTTCCTCATTTTCAATCTACTTTCAGGAGCTTCGGGGGAAAGCCCCTTTCCTGGTTCATCTCCCCTTTCACCAAAAGGGGAAGCTCCTTCCTTCCTCTTCCTAGCTGAATTGACCATCCAACTGTAGGTGGGTGTGGGCTGCCAAGGAGGCTGGCCCAGGCACTGCTTTGCCTGAGAAGCCTCCAGGGAAAGGGCTCACGTCTCTGAACCAACACTGAGCAGAGGGGCCGCCTCCACACCTGCCCTCCCACCTCTGTGGCTCGGGCCTGTAGGATACTCAGGCTTCAGCCCTGCTCTAAAGCAAGCAGTTATTGCTGGCTGTGCTCAGGGGCAGAAGGTCACGTGATTCCTGCCCAGGAGGTTTCCAGTCTAAGTAAAAGAGACAAAACAATTCAATGAAAGAAAAATATATATCCGGTAAATGAGATGGTGCTGTAAGTCTCAAAGGGAATGAGGTTATTGGCTTTTTCTCTTCTTATTCATTTTTTTTTGCCTGGAGGGTAAACTTTCAACACTACCTTGCTTGAAAACTCTTTAAATGTGAATCTGTGTTATTAATAATACAAGTTTATGGTATCCATTTAAAATAGAATCGAGTGATTTCACATGGAAAAAGGCTGCCTGGCATTGAAGTTGGTCTGGCCTCAGATCCTGAGGCTCTCGGCCTCCCTGTCTCAGCCACTGACAGACGCTGGGTAGTTGTGGGATCTGCCCCAGGTGCCACTGGCACACCCAGCACTCCCCACCTCCCTGGCTACCTGGTGCTGCGGGAGGCTGTGATTCCTGCCCAAGGCAGCTGAAGCACCATATTCTTTGCCTTGGAAATTCCCAGCCCTCCCCCAGGAAGGAGGCCTCCTTTCTGTGTGGCCTCCTCTCAGAAACACACTGTACACCCCAGGGTCACTCCAAGGGTTTGGCTGTGCCTGTCAGGTGGTCGGGGTCCTGGTGGTTGACTGGGACTGTGTCAGTTGTGTGTTGTCATCCATCCGTCCCCTTGTGCAGCCTGTAGAAGGGGCTTCACTGATATCTGTTGGAAAATGGAATGAGCCTTGGGGTGAACAGCCCCATCCTGGATGCTTGGGGGACACAGGCTGGCTGACGTGGCCCTGGAAGTTATAATTCAGGTTATAGAAAAGTGAACTGCCCTATCTGAGCCCCTTATCAGAATGCAAAGAGGCTGGTGCTCCGTGGTACAGCTCTCAGACCCACCCACCATCCCTCTTCCCAGCTTATTCCCATTTGAATCCTCTCGAGCTCTGGATGTCTGGCCATCCTGAAGCCTGGGATTTTCATCTCGACTGGAGACCAGGCTAACTGTTCGGGGCTGTGGCTTGACTCCGTCTCGAAACAAGTTGCTTTATGCTGTCTTTTATGAGCTGGACAACTTAGGTTGAATGAAGGACAAGCTTTCATTTGACCTATTTCCTGTTACCACGTGGACAGCAGAATGAGAGCAGGTACCTCCCTGGGAAGGTGACCACGATGGCAGGCGTCATCCTGTGCGCTCGCCCAGTGGCGAGAGAATCATGGCTTGCATCTGTGTGTTAATTTTTAGCTGGTGAAGTGGTTTTGGATAGAGTAGCCTAAGGATCTAATATGAAGCAGGGGAGGAGGCAGTCCTCTAATCCCATGCTGTGTGGCTTGGATGCTTGTGCTGTTTTAAGGACTGGGCCTCTCCCAGGCCCTGCGGAGCTGTGCCATGCTGCCCCACGCAGAGCCAGCTGCAGCAGTCCCCAGGAGCAGAGTAGAGGCTCCGGAGGATGCTGGAATGGTGCTGTCCTTGCATGGGGTCTGCCCGCCCTTCCAGCATCTTCTCAGCTGGGATTTACCCACATCAGGGGATCACTGGATAGATACTGTCCAGTGGTGAATGAGACTAAGCCCCCCTCTGAAGAGGCCAGGGGACAGTGCAGGGCTCAGGTCTGCTGACAGGCAGGAGCTGGCGTCACCAACGGCACATCTCCGGGGAGGGCACAGGTGAGACACAGGTGAAACAGGTGCTGTGTTTGGAAAACTCACCCAGGCTGACCTGTGGTGAGTGGTGGGCTCAAAGTGCAGGCCCAGCTAACTGCCACCCTCCGGCTAAGCTGTGCCTCAGTCCCCTCCTCACAATAGAGTGGCTGGAGCGTCTCCAGCTTTAATGCTGATTTCCTGTGGTCACAGAAAGAACAATAATCTACTAAGTGTTTTTATTCTCGTTTTCTGTTTTGTGCAACCGAAAGGCCCACAGGAAAAATGGGGATGTGAGAAGAAGTAACCCAGTGAGCCAGAAGGAATGAAAAAGGCAGCCTGCCCTAGGAGCAAGTGGAGACGTTTCTCTAACAGCTGGCCCTCAGTGGTCCTGCTTCTCCAAGTCCTTGTGGTATGGTGCGTCCTAAGAGCTTTGCTTTTAGTGGAGAGATCAAACAGACCCAAGGCTGGAGCCCTCCAGCTGGGAAGGGAAGCGCGCTCCTCACCTGAGCAGCTCAGCCCAGCTACCTGCGCCGCCAGGAGAGACTCAGAGTGTTCCTGACTTCAAGGGCTGAAGTCTGCATGCTCAAGGGTTGCTGGTGAAGTCAAACAAACAGAATGAAAGGAAAAAACTGCAGAAGCACATAAAACAGGTGAGAACTGTTAAACTCTCTCCTCTCAAAGGGTTTTTTTCTTAAGCTCCATCAGTAACTCAAAATTATACTGCATTTTAGTCAGCTTTGTATTAAATTATGGCTTTCATATAAAACCATGTGCTTCTCAGCTCGGCACCTGTGGCTCAAGCAGCTAAGGCACCAGCCACATACACCTGAGCTGGCGGGTTCGAATCCAGCCTGGGCCTGCCAAACAACAACGGCTGCAACCAAAAATAGCCAGGTGTTGTGGCAGGCACCTGTAGTCCCAGCTACTTGAGAGGTGGAGGCAGGAGAATCGCTTGAGCCCAGGAGTTAAAGGTTGTTGTGAGCTGTGATGCCACAGCACTCTACCCAGGGTGACAGCTCTGTCTCAAAAAAACCCCCAAAAAACAATGTGCTTCTCTCCGAGTATAAACACTTTTTATAAAAAGAATTTTATACATTTGTTGTTATATAAGAAATATGCTTTATTTTATTTTATTATTTATTTATTTATTTATTTATTTATTTATTTATTTATTTATTTATTGAGACATAGTCTCACTATGTTGCCTCTAGTAGAGTGCTGTGGCGTCACAGCTCCAGTTCTTGGGCTTAAGTGATTCTCTTGCCTCAGCCTCCCAAGTAGATGGGACTACAGGTGCTCACTATAATACCTGGCTATTTTTTATTGCATGATTAGCAGGCCTGAGCTGGGTTTGAACCCACCACCTCGGGTGTATGTGGTTGGCACTGTAACCACTGTGCCACGGGTGCCAAGCCAGAAATAAACTTTAAAAAGGTGAAAAGTGGTTATAGCAAAAATTCATGTCCTGTTTTTGTTCTATTCTGAAACGAACTGGTGTACTACACTGTACTACAAGTCAGCTGTGGCACTGACCACCAGAATTAGCTTCCGAGTCCACAGACTTAAGGGCAGGGTCCCAACAAGACTGTTCAACTCTAGATGCCAGCCCCAAGTGGGGTTCATAGGCTACCTACACTTCTAACCACATAGTTATACCTGGAGGTTTCTTTAAGGTTCGATAAGTCACTGAAACAACTCATGGAACTCAGGAAACTGTACTTACATTTTCATAATAAGAGATACAAATTAGGACCAGCCAAATGAAGACATAGGTGAAATCTGGGAGGGTCCCAAGTGTAGAGCTTCTGTGCCCTCTCCCTATGGAACACGGACATGCCCCCCTGCTGTCACATCCATGTGTTTGGTAACCTGGAAGCTCCACTGAGCCTCAGTGTCCAGAGTTTTTACTGGTGTCTTGTCATAAAAGTGTGATGGTTCAAGTGAGGGAACTCAGGGCAGCAGCTGTGGCTCAAGGGATAGGGCGCCAGCCCCATATACTGGAGGTAGCAGGTCGCCAGCCCCAGCCAAAAAAAAAAAAAAAAGCGAGGGAACTCAGGCTCCAGCTCCCTCCCCCAAGGTCAGAAGGTTGGGCTGATCGTACCTGGCCCAAAACCCCAACCTTCTAATCACATGACTGGACTTGGCAGTGCCCCACCACCATCCTACAGCTAGCTGGGGGCCACTAGGGGTCACCTCATTGGCATACACCACCAGGGCCCACCATGAATAACAAAGACGTTCTTATCATTTGGGGAATTCTAAGGATTTAGAGTCTCCCTCCCAGGCACCAGGGACACAGGCCAAAGTTTTTATTCCACAATAGCCACTAGCTGCCCAAGTTCTCCACCCAGAGGTGACTGATGCTGTATCTTGGTAGAAAGATACTTTATTTTACCACAGTGTGGCATGTGGCACTTTACATATGCTTCTTGACTTACCATGGTTTCTGTGCCAATAAACCTAGGTTTGCTGTGTCATGCTTTAACCAGCTTCCTATCCAGGGAAGGCTATTTCTGAGCTTTGGCTATCACAGACCATGCTGCAAAGAGTGACTGTACACATGAATGCTTTTGTGTCTGCACAAGTGTATGTGTGGGACAGATTCCTGGAAGTTGGCCCTCTGGGTCTTCTGCTGTATGCATTTGCAATTTAAATGATTATTTAGATATTGCCAGTTTACACTCCATTGAGATTATACCCATTCACACTCCCCAAAATGATAAGGGAGACTGATAACTCATCATACCATTATACACTTTGTTACCAGCTTTTACATTTTGCCCATCTTTCTGTTCCAGTCTTTACTCAGTTTTCAATAAGTTGGTTAGATTTTATTTTGTTTTTTAATACATTTCCTTTTTTAGAGCAGTTTCAGTTTCACAGCAATAGTGAGCAGGATTATGACGAGTTCTCCGTACTCTCCCAGCCTCGCAGCTGTCAGCTCTCCCCACCCCAGTGGCACATTTGTTTTGACTGACCACCGGACCCTGACTCATCAGGTCCCCAGGCACAGCCGACCTCAGGCTCACTCTTGTGCTGGGCATCCTGTGGGATTAGACAAGAGTGTGATAACAGTATCCACCATCACAGTACATGGAGCAGTTTCACTGTCCTAAAAATCTTCTGTTCTCTGCCTGCCTTTTTAAAATTAATAATGATTTAAGAATTGTGTGCTCCCTTCTCTGTGCTGTCTTGTTTCTGCAGTTATGTAAAAAATATTCTCTCCTATGAAAGGATGGGTGATTATATATCGGTTTCATAATAGTACTAAGTACATTGGATACTTTTTCTTCCATTCTTTTTTTTTATTGTTAAATCACAGCTGTGTACATTAGTGCAATCAAGGGGTACAATGTGCTTGTTTCATATACAATCTGAAATATTATCATCAAACTGTTCAACGTAGCCTTCATGGCATTTTCTTAGTTACTGTATGTAGACATTTGTATTCTGCATTTAGTAACTTTCGCCTGTACCCATTCTAAGATGCACCGTAGGTGTGGCCCCACCCATTACCCTTCCTCCACCTTAACCTTCCCCCTCCCTTCCCCTTCCTTGGCCCATTCCCCATAGTCTTGTGCTATAGTTGGGTTATAGCCTTCATGTGAAAGCTATAATTTAGCTTCATAGTAGAGCTGAGTACATTGGATACTTTTTCTTCCATTCCTGAGATACTTTGCTAAGAAGAATATGTTCCAGCTCCA
>CAUYPK010002430.1:0-46847 GCA_963574355.1 Loris lydekkerianus
TTTTGTTTTTTGTATGGCGGATAAACATAGCCCCTGTCTTAGGTTGCCTGCTCTTGCAGTTTCAGTCTTACCCGTCATGGGGATACAAACATCAATGGTTTGGTCCCTGTCTTAGGTTGACTGAACGCAGAGTGATCTTACTCGTCTTTGGGTACTATGAATGTAATCTACCATACAGCCTCTCCATATCCTGTCTTAGGTTGTCCCAGCTTTGGGAGTCTTACCCGTCATTGTTGCTATGGAGGGCAGTGAAGAATAATAGTTAGATTCTTGGTTAATGAGCCGGTGATCAACAGCAGACTTTTCAACTGAAACTTTCCAAGACAGAAAACCATGGTCATCCACCTTCGACATCCTTAAGCAAAATAATTTTTAGCCTAGAATCCTGTAGGCTGCTAAACTTAGCTTCAAAATTGATGGAGAAATCAAATCTTTTGCAGATACAAGTACTAAGGAAATTTGCCACCAGACCAGCTCTACAGGAAATACTTAGATCTATTCTCAATACTGAACACCACAATGGACCACCACCGAAGTAAACACCTAGAAGCCAAGGCCAGAACTTAGTTTCCACAGTGGCACAAAAGATAAAACAATACAATATACTTTCTCATCATAAGGTGTATAGAATTCCACCATATTTACTGATGCTTTCAATAAGTGTCAATGGATTGATCACCCACTGAAGAGGCACAGTCTGGCTAATATGGTTAAAAAAAACACAAGCCATCCATATGCTGTCTCCAGGAGACACACCTAGCCCTGAAGGGAAAATTAAGACTCAGAGTTAAGGGATGGAAATCAGTGTGTCAGTAAATGGATATTAGAAGAAAGGCAAGGTTGCAAACTTATTGTCAGATACAAGCGGATTCAAAGCAACTTTAGTTCAGAAAGACAAAGATGGACACCTCATACTAGACAAAGGAACAATACAACAAGAAGACATCTCAATTTTAAACAATTATCTACCTAACAAAAATGCTCCCAGAATTATGAAACAAATCTTAAGGGGTCTGAACAACATACCCCATTAACACCTTAATAGTCGGGGACTTCAACACCCCTCTGACAGAACTGGACAGATCCTCTAAACAGAAACTAAGCAAGGACTTGAAGGACTTAAACATGACCCTAGAACAAATGGGATTACCGTATGTACTCAAGTATAAGCCGAGTTTTTTTGGCACAAAATTTATGATGGAAAACCCAAACTCGGCACAAATTTTGTGCCAAAAAACTCAGCTTATACTCGAGTATATACAGTAATATACATAACACACCACCCCAAAGAAAAAGAGTGTACTTTTTTCTCATGAGCCCATGGCACATAGTCCAAAATAGATCACTTCTTAGGATACAAATCAAACCTCAGCAAAATTCAAGGAATAGAAATTATACCATGTCTCTTCTCAGACCACAAGTCTATAATCGTGAAGCTTAACACAAACAAAAACATTTATACCCACACAAATTCTTGGAAACTAAACCACCTTATGCTGAATGATACTTGGGTTCAGGAAGAAATAAAAGAGGAATTTGTTCATTTTCTCAAACATAACAACAATGAAGACACAAGTTACCAAAACCCCTGGAATACACAAAAGCAGTCCTGAAAGAAACAATTTATTGCAATAGATGCCTACCTTCAAAAAACTGAAAGTGAGTGCATCTCACACTCACAAAAAAACTATGGAATTGGAAAAAGAAGAACAATTTAACACTAACCCAGCAGAAGAAAGGAAATAGCCCAAATTAAATCAGAGGTTAATGAAATTGAAAACAAAAAATTATTCAGAAAACTAATGAAACAAAAAGTTGGAGTTTTGACAAAATGAATAAAATGGATAAAACTTTGGCCAGACCAACTAGAAACAGAAAAATAAAATCTCTAGTAATCTCAACCAGAAATGGTAAAAGGGAAATAACAAAAGATGCTACGGAGATGCAAGACATTATCTCCAAATTCTATAAGAAACTTTATGCCCAGAAATGTGGCAATGTTATAGACAAAAAGGCTATATGCCTTTGTCCCTGCCATTCTGAGAGTGAGCTAGTAATAAGTCTTATTTGGCACAGTCTAGGAGAAACCAGGACAGAATTTCATTACAGCCTTTGGCCTGGACACGTTGGAGGTAAAAATCCTGTGATAAGAAGCTGAGCCAGGGGGCTGGGAGCATGCAAACATGTCAACAGTATGTTTTAGGAATCTCCAGGTAGTGGTCTTTCAAGATTAAGTTACTGCCTCCAGATGGCTTGGGGCCTAACACGGTGGGTGAACAATCAATTCTTTCCCACACAGTGGACTATGACCTTATCAGAATGTGGGTAAATGGCTGACAACATGCTTTTCCATGATTACTATTTTAGGTATAATAGAAAATTTAGAAGAATGTATATCAGTTAGATTAACAGTGTGCACATGCAGCACCAGCTATATAAGCTGGTAAGAAATAAAGAAGTTTGCTACTCACCATCATAGAGCTTGTAACCACACTTTGTTCTATACTATTTCAATTGCAGGTCTATACTCTGCGTCACCAATCACACATAAGGGACTTCACGGAACACAATGTAGAGGAAATGGATCAATACTTGTAATCACACCCTTTCCCTAGACATAATCAAGAAGAAATAAATCTCCTGAACATACAAGTTTCAAGCACTGAGATCAAAGTAACAATATAAAATCTCCCCAAAATAAAATGTCCTGGTCCAGATGGCTTCATAACAGAACTCTATCAAACATTCAAACATGAGCTTATACCCATACTTCATAAATTATTCCAAAAAATTGAGAAGGAAGGAATCTTCCCTAACACATTCTATGAAGCAAAGATCACCCTGATACTCAAACTGGGAAAAGATTCAACTGAAAAGGAAAACTACAAACCAATTTCACTAATGAATATAGATGCAAAATTTCTCAATAAAATCCTATCCAATAGATTGCAGCTTATCATCAAAAAAGTCACACATCATGATCAAGTAGTTTCCATCCTAGGGATGCAAGGCTGGTTTAACACATGCACGTCAATAAATGCAATTCATCATATCAACAGAAGCAAAAACAAAGACCATATAATCCTCTCAATAGATGCAGAAAAAACATTCAATAAAATTCAACATCCTTTATTAATTACAACTCTGAAGAATATAGGAATTGGTGGCACATTTCTTAAAGTGATTGAAGCCATCTATGACAAACCCACAGCTAATATTTTACTGAATGGAGTAAAACTGAAAACTTATCCACTGAGAACTAGAACAAGGCAAGGCTGTCATCTATCACCACTACTATTCAACATATTGCTAAAAGTTCTAGACAATACAATCAGGCAAGAGAAGGTAATAAAGGGCATCCAAATGAGGACAAACGAGGTTAAACTCTTGGTCTTTGCTGACGATATGATCTTATACTTAGAGGATCCCAGAGACTCAACCATAAGACTCCTGGAAGGGATCAAAAAATACAGTAATGTCTCAGGATATAAAATCAATATCCACAAATCAGTAGCCTTTGCATATGCCCATAACAGCCAGGATGAGAAACTAATTAAGGACATAATTCACTTCTCAGTAGCTTCAAGAAAATGAAACACCTGGGAATATATCTAATAACAGAGATGAAGGACTGCTATAAAGAAAATTATGAAACCCTAAGAAAAGAAATAGCAGAAGATATTAACAAATGGGAGAACATACCATGCTCATGGCTGGGAAGAATCAAAATTGTTAAAATGTCAATACTTCCTAAAGCAATCTATAGATTCAATGCAATCTCAATTAAAATATCATTATCATACTTTCAAGATTTGGAAAAAATAATTCTTCATTTTATATGGGACCAGAATAAAACCCATATAGCCAAGGCAATTCTTAGCAATAAAATAAGGCTAGGGGAATTAGCCTGCCAGACTTGAGGTTGTGCTATAAAGCCATATTGATAAAAACACCATGGTATTGGCACAAAAATACAGATATGGACATCTGAAATTGATTAGAACACCATCAGATGAAACTAAAATCTTACAGCCACCTAATCTTTGATAAACCAAACAAGAACATTCACTGGAGGAAATAATCACTATTCAATAAATGGTGCTGGGAGAACAAGATAACCACATGTAAAAGACTGAAATTGGACCTGCACATTTCTCCACTCACTAATATTGATTCACTATGGATGAAAGATCTAAATCTAAGGCACAAGTCAATAAAAATTCTCAAAAAAAAAAAAGTGTGGGGAAGACACTTGAAGGTAGTGGCATGGGAAAAGAATTTAAGAAGACTTTCATAGCAATTGCAACAACAAAAATAAACAAATGGGACTTATTTAAACTGAAAAGCTTCTGTACAGCTAAGAAGACAACAACTAAAGCAAACAGATAACCTATACAATGGGAAAGGATATTTGCATATTTTAAATCAGACCAAAGCTTCATAACTAGAATCTATAGAGAACTCAAATTAATACATATAAAAAGACAATAATCCCATATATCAATGGGCAAAAGATATGAATAGAACCTTCTCTAAAGAAGATAGATGAATGGCTAGCAAACATAAGACAAAATGCTCGTTGTCCCTAATTATTAGAGAAATGCAAATCAAAACCATACCCTAAGACGTCATCTAATCCCAGTAAGAATGGCCTACATCACATAATCTCAAAACTGCAGATGCTGGCGTGGATGTGGAGAGAAGGGAACACTTTTACACTGCTGGTGGGACTGCAAACTGATACAACCTTTTTGGAAAACATTATGGAGAACCCTCAAAGAACTCAGCCAAGATCTCCCATTTGATTCTGCAATCCCATTACTGGGCATCTACCCAGAAGGAAAAAAATCCTTTTACCATAAACACACTTGCACTCCAAATTTCTCTTCTTTGCCTCAAATGATTAGCTGAACTGCTTGTCCCCACTAATCTATTATAGCAAAATGCTTGTTAATCAAATGTCTCTCTCATTCCTCCAGATCTCTCAGCATTGGCCACCCTCAGCCTGCACCAGCACATAGAGGACAGACCTGCGCAGGGTGAAACATTCTTGGAGCTACTGTCTGATCACACCTTGGTGTCATCCCACTTCCCCACACCTGCTTTTGTCCAGACTTGTTTACTCCTCACCGTGAAAGAAAACCCCTTTGAAACAAAACCTCTTTTGGCACAGCCCTGGAGACATTCTAATATTTATCCCTTTGTAGGTAATGCATTTCTTATGTCTGACTGCTTGCAGGATTTCCTCCTTCATACTAACTTTGGGAAAGTTAATTACAATGTGTCTAGGAGATGCTTTATTTGGATTGAGTCTTGATGGGGTTCTGAAACCATCTACTATCTGAATATCTGTATCTCTTTCAATGCTTGGGAAATCCTCTTCCATAATATTTTGGAGTAGAGCATCTGTGCCTTTAGGGAGTATCCTATTCTCCTTCAGGAATTTCTATAATTTGGATTTTGATCTTTTGGAGTGATCCCACAACTCTCTCATGGAATGATTTTTTTTTTTCCTTAGCCTCCCGAGTAGCTGGGACTACAGGTGTCTGCCACAATGCCCAGCTATTTTTTGTTGCAGTTTAGCCAGGGGCAGGTTTGAACCCACCACCCTCAGCGTATGGGTCTGGCGCCCCACCCATTGAGCCACAAGCGCCACCTGAACGATTTGTTTTTGCTTTCCATTTTGCTCTTTCTTTGAATGCTTGGGATTATTCAAAAGCCTTGTCTTCAATTTTAGAGATCCTTTCTCCTGTCAGCTCAACTCTGTTACTGAGGGATTCTATTGTATATCAAACCTCCTCAAGTAAGTTTTTCATTTCCTTGAGCTCATTATGTCCATATCCTTGGTGATTTTATCTTTGAATTCATTAATTTCTGGAGACAACTATTGAATAACTCTTTGTACTTCTATTTTCATCTTTTCCTCCATTCTATTCATTTTATTTGTCATCCATACTCTGAATTCTATTTCCAAAATTTCAGCCATTTGTCTGCGAATGGCATCTTCTGTTCTATCTCCTTGGTCATTCCTTGGGGGAGCATTTCTACTCTGATTAGTTATGTTTCTGGAGTTCTTCCTCTAGATCTACCCCATGTTTATTTTTTGCAGATTGGCTGGTAACACTGGCAAGTTCAGATTGGATAGAGTCCCCCAGGAAGTGGAATTAACCAGTCCTTTATGAATAAGTTGGGGCTTGTAATTGTGGTTTTTTCCCCTAAAGCTTTATAAAGGTCCCTTTCAGAGATGCAGCCAGAGACTATGAGCACCTGCTTGGTGTGATAGCACTAGCTATCTCTGTTTTGTTCTCAGCCAGACTCTATCCAATCCTACAGAGCTGTGGTATTAGGCTGAAATCTCAGCTGGGTAGAGATACAAGCAACTGTGGTGCCCTCCCCCCCCCCCCCCCCCCAGCAACAGTTGGAGGATGAGAATCAGACCCTTCCACTAACAAGACAACCACTACTCAACTGTGAGGGTCCCCAAGTGGACAGCCTAGGTCAAGCATTCTACTCTGATTGTCCTGGGCAGTAAAATCACTGCTCAATAGGAAGAATTGAAAGAGTCTCCAGCAACCTAATAGTAGGGGTCCCCAGAACCTGAGGGACTAGAGCCAGGTTGTCTCCAGTGAGACAAACATCTGAGTTTTGCACTTCTCTCATCTTGTGTTGATAGAGAATTAGTACCAGAGTGTAAATTTGGGGATTTCAAGAGTACTGAGGTAGGTATAAGAAAACAACTTTACCTTGGGGATCAAGTAGTTTCTGAATTTAATGTCACTAGTCACAGTATGGGGCAAGTTGATGGGGACAAGGTCAATGTATCTCTGGATCTCATGTACCATGGCATCCGTGTAGGGCATACGGCTCTTGTCTTGCATGCAGGGGCTCCGGTGTCTGCCAATCACATGGTCAATCTCTTCCTGGACTTTGGCTATAAAACACAAGTAAGAGGTGATGGAAAAGGAGAAAAAAGGCACATTTGTCATAGCAATTTAGAATTATATGAAGCATTTAGGAAGGTGTCCCAACATCATTTTATGAAGGTGTCCCAACATCGCTTATACATGAATTTTATGCCCAGATATACACATGGATTTATAATGAGAGTTGCATTGTATATGTACATACCACTCTCCTATAAAGTAGGAGTCACAATACTTTAGCATATTAGTAAATTTAGTAGATTAGCATACCCCATAACTTATACAGATAATAAACTTAGCATTTAGTAAATTAGCATATCCCATAACTTATACAGATAATAAACATAGAGCCTATGTTGCTTCAAATTTATTTTATGATAATAAACATATAATAAAAATAGAAATAACAAAGTATTTCAAAAAATAAACACAATATATTTAATTCAAGAAATTAACAGTGCTTGCAAACAGAAAAAGCAAGAGACAAATATTACTTTTATATCAAAATAATATGTAGGGTTCAAAAATACATGTAACAGATCCACATATATGTATGTTTTTTCTCTGTTTGTGTGTGTGTGTGTGTGTGTGTGTGTGCTGCACATGCATGTATAATTTGCAGTGGTAATGTTTTCATTCCTCCACTTCTCAAATGTGGCCACTTTGGGCATTCCAATATCTTCTTCTGGAATCATGTTCATAATTCCAGATAATGATCCTTTGTTTTTATTTCTTACTTAACCATTGTTAAATAATATGTAAATGTTTCCTAATATGGGAGATGAGAATTTTCATCTCCATCTCAATACCATATAAAGATATTCACACACACAAACAGACACATACTTTCACATACATAATTCCTGTCACTCTATTTAGCAGAATATATTTAGATTGCAATTTCTGCTTATTTTATTAGTCATGGCTTATATCATTCTGACTTCATAAATATACTTCTCTCTTTAAAGAAATATGATTTAATTACTTTTTTAGTACTTTCTTTGGCATAGATAGAAATAACTCTTACTTAGATTTATAATTTTCTATTGTTCACGTCAGAATTAATTTCAAATGTTCAGGTGGATGTGTCAAACTCCAACTAATAATTTTCCAATTATTGGCAAATCACAGAATATGGATCGCTTCTCCTTTGCTTTGGTGTCTCTTTTCAAACCTGCATTATTCCCCAAGCCCATTCTGAAGCGGCTGTTGTCTTGGCCTGGTGTATGGCAGCGTCTCTGACACTCTCATTGTCCTATATAAGGTCTCCTGATCACAGGAGCTCATGACATCCTGTCCTTTTTCTTGGTTTTGGATATTTATATGGAGCTCACCTGCCATATCAGACAAAGATTAAAAAAATATATAAAATTTATGGCATGTTTGAACTCTTTTTATTAATAGACAAACTACTGTCAAGAATTCTGGTGCTTTCTGAATCTTAATCTTTTTACATGACCTGACATAACTCTCTGAAAGACATTTACTTTCATTTTTTTAAATCTTGTTCTTCTGAAATTCCATGACTCTGCATCTTGGGGTGGAAGCTTTGATTTCCTTCATTCTGATGAACACTTAGAATATTCTACAAAGATGGCAAATACAGAGGTCTTTCTCTAGAGCTTTTCTCTCTCTGAAGGATATATCGTAACTGAATTTCAGGGAGCAAGATGGAGAAAGAACCCAAATCTCTGAATTCAAGGAGCAGAACTTTAACAAATCTTTTTTTCCAACACTGTTTTGTTGGTATCTCCCGGTGTCCCTCAGAACCAGGCGTATCTTCCCATTCTCCAAAGAGTGAACCTCTCTTTCAGGTGTGGGCAAATCAATAACCTGGTAAAGGAGTTGGGAACCTAAGCAGAGTGAGGCTCCTTTTAAACCTCATTGTCTACCTTCTTTGACACTTGGTACTTCCAAATACTGAACCTTAAGAGGATTGTGGAAATGCAAATTACAGTTTCCTGCATAATAAATCTTCCCATTCTTAATTTAGGTTGCAACCTTAGTCTCTGCGTGGAGTCAGTTATCGCCCCTCCTTTGCTCTCTGTGTTTCAGACTGTTGCCTGTACTCCTCTCTTCTTATTTTGAAAGGCTAATTCTCACCTGCAATTAGTTTATTGTCATTTAAGTGGGATCTTGGCAAAAGGGGGAGGGGGTATGTTTCTTACCTACTATAAAACTTGTACTTCTTAAAGGTTAATTTCTAAAGTAGAATTGTACATGAAGGATAAAATTATTACCACATCCTTAAGAAATTCTTATTTTGTGAAACATCAGTTCTATGGAATAGACTTCTGGAATAATTAAGTTTCTTAAAGTACATCTTCTGCCTAAAAGGAAACATCTTTCTTACGAATCTAATGTTTTAGAACTTCAAAGACTGGAAATTATCTCTGGCAGCCTCATTGTATTTCTAGGATTTCACTTATGCTTTAATAAAGGAGGCTCACAGTTTTCCTACCTTAACATTAGAATATGGAATTTTCAGAATAAGGAAATGTATCTTCAAGAACATACCTACTGTTCAAAGGACACTTTTCACAATCAAACCAACATGTAATCTCGGGCCAATCTATACTGGCTCTGCCTGCCACAAATCACCGCCCATGAAATTCACATGCTGCACCAGAGCCCTATTGCTTTTCATCCTGGCATACTTTCTTCACTTCTCTCAGTCATCCTCTCCTATTGAATAAATATTGTTTATTTCAATCACATTGTTAAATTTGGATAGATTACAGCAGCTGGAACAGAAGTGTAAATAGTGAAGTTTTTCTAAGAAATATAAGATGGAGGACCCCAGCAACATCTACCCAACATCTTTAATGCACATCACTTTTCTCACCATCTGTGGTCATACCTGTGACCTCTGGGTGCTTCAGCAGGAGCAGGAGAGCAAATCTCAGCGAGGTGCTTGTTGTCTCTGTACCAGCAACAAATAAGTCAGCTACAGAGCCTACCAAGTTTTCCATAGTGAACTCAGACTGCGAGTTGTTCTTTTCCTAGAAAAGATTTGATACAATTATTTGACCAATTATTTGCTAGGATATTTAATTACTTAAATCCTCAATGTCAGTAATCATTAGGGAAATGCAAGCCGAAACCACAATGCAATATACTTTACCCATGTTAGAATGGCTTTTATTAAAAAGACCCAAGACAATAAATGCTGGCATGAATAAAGAGAAAAATAAATGCTCATATACTCTCAGTGGGACTACAAATTAGTACATCTATGGAAGTAAGTATGGAAACTTATCAAATAACTAAAAGTAGACTTATCATTCAATCCAGTAATCCAATTATTGTGTATCTACCCAAGAGGAAGAAGTCTTTTTACAAAAAAAACACTTGCACTCAATGTTTATTGCAGCTCAATTCACATTTTCCAAGATGTGGATTCCTCCTAAATGCTCAGCAACTCAAGAGTGGGTTTAAAAAATGTGGCATATATATGCCATGCAGTACCACTCTGCCGTAAAAAGAAATGATTTAATGTCATTTGCAGCAATCTGGATGCAACTGGAGACCATTATTCTAAGTGGAGTATCTCAAGAATGAAAAAAAGAAAAAATACTCCATGTACTTCCTAAAACTAACTGATAAGCACACATGGACACAGAAAGAAATAAAAAAATACATTAGAAATGAGCAAGGGGTAGGGAGGCAGAAGAGAAAGGTAAAAAGCTAACTAACAGATACAATGAATATGATTTGGGTGATGGGCACATGTATGGCCCTGACTAAAAAAAGCATTATAAAAACATCCATGTGACAAAACCATTTTTTGCCTCCATAACATATTGAAAATGAAATATAACAAAAAACAAAATAGCTCACATTGTTATAAGGTTATCCAACACAAAAACTGAAATGTTCATTGCTAGACAAAATTACTTTACAATATGACAGAAACTATAGACCAGTTCTCCAAAATTTTATTTACTACCTATTCCCGGTGGGTCTATAAATTCCATTCAGGAGACTATTTTCATCTAGGTGACCCAGGCAGCATATTTCTCTTTCTAAAATATAGAATCAAAATTGCATTGGTGGCCTTTCTTAGTCCATTTTGTGTTGTATGACAGACTACATCAGGCTTGGTAATTTATAAAGAAAATAAGTTTATTTATCATGGTTTTGGATGCTGGTAACACAGCACTAACCTCTGCTCACGGCCTTCATGCTGTGCCATCCCATGGCAGAAGGCAGAAGAGCAAGGGGAGAGAGCATGTGAAAAACTGAGCAAGAGAGGGACAAATTTCCTTTTATAGCAAACCCATTCTGTTGAGAGCTAACTCATTCCAGCAATAATGACTTGAATCTATTTATGAGAACATAACTCTCATGACCTACTCACCTCTAATTAGGCCGACTTCCCAACATTATTGCATTAAATTTTCAAAACATAAACATTGGTGGATACATTAAGAACAGATCATTCCATACCTGGCCTCTAACATTCATATTCTTCTCACAATGAAAGAGCATGTAGTGAGAGTCAGTCAGGCTAGGGCCAACTTGACAGAGTGGATCTGGTAATTTAGGTCCTAAGTGACTTTTACCTCCTGTGGCCCATTCTTACTGTTTTGTAAATTTAGCTCCCACTCTAGGTGACCTAAAGATACCTATCTTGAGTAGATTAAGTGGATTGATTTAGGAGAGCAACTTTGGAATTGGAATGTTGTGATAGGTCATTGAGTTATGCTGATTATTATTTCAAATAAGGGTTAATGTGGTCTTTGCTTTGAACTTTTATGTATAAAACAGTGATTATGGAAATAGAAGAATAGAACAGTCTTGGAGAGGCTACTCTCACTGTTCTCCAGAATCATTGGCCTTCTAACTAAACATAAAAGTCAGTTGAACTATCTCTATCTCTGTACATCGGCTGATAGTGAAAGGAGGCTGGACCCTCTTCTTCTGGTAACAACAATGCAAAATATATTTATTCCTTCCCAATACTCTTTAAAGTCATAATTGGTTCCAGCATCAACTTAAAAGCCCTAAATAAGATATAGGGTGGGACTTGAGGCATGATTCATCCTAAGACAAACTCCTTTCTAGCTGTGAGCCTGAGCAATTAACAAGCTACATGATTCCAAAATACAATCATGGGACAGGGATAAGGAAAATGTTCCTATTGCAAAAGGGAGAAGTAAGTAAAATGAAAGGGATAACTGGTCCCTAGTAAGTACAAAACAATAGTTATGTCTTAAAGCTAGACAATAATCTACTTTGACTTCATGCCCCATATCCTAGCACACTGGTGTAATGCTTGCTTGCTTCTATGGCTTTGCTGGGCTCAGTCCACCAGGAAACCTTCATGGGCTGGAGTTTGTGACTAAAGCTTTCCCAGGCTAGAATCACATACAATTCTGGAGGCTCTAAGTGACCTTACCCCATGTTTCCGAGAGGTATGGCACCAGTGGAAATTCTCTGCTTTCCCCTGACATGATTGTCCACCTGGCATTTAGGCTATTTGTAATAGAATTTGGACTCAACATGAATGTTTTGCAACCCCATAGCTTGTCTATTCTGCATAACTGGAAAGTCATTGCCACATGACTGTGCATGTCAGTGTGGCAGAACAGTGGCATTTGGCCCACTTGAACCTTGGTCCCATATTCGGGGTAAAAATGGGGAGGGTGTGGAAGGAAAACAAATGCTGAGGTCCCATTGACACCTCCCAGGAAAGCTTGTTCTCCAGGTCCCAGCTCGCCTTGAAGATTTCTGAAGTGCCTTTGGGGTCACTGTCCTATTGTCTTGAGGAATAGCACCCCTCACTTTCTATTTACATTAATCTTTTTAGCAAATGATGAAGTAAGCACACTTTGGGTTGGCTCTCCTAAAGATGCCTTTTCACTCTTTATTTGACCCAGTGAGAAATTGTCCACTTTTTTCACTGTGCTTCCCTTATCCATAAATTCCACCTTGAAAACATTTCTCTTTTCTCTCATTTTACTATAAATGGTCAAAAGAAGCCATTCGGGACCTTAAATGCTTTCAGGAACAGATATTTTTCCTTCTACATGTCTATTTCATTGCTCCAACTTCCACATTCCATAAAACCTTAAGCATGACCACAATTCTGCAAAGCTTTGCAGTAGTATTATAAGGAAAACCTTTACTTTGGTTTTCCATATCTTTTACCTCATTTCCAGCTTCACCTTATCCATCCTTATTTCTGCCAACATTTTTAGTAACACCACTTTAATAATCTGTAAGAAGATTTAGTTTCTCTCACCAGCTCATATAGAATACACTTCCCTCAGTAATAGTAGAATGTACATTCTTTCTCCAGGATAGCCCATATTTTTTGTCATAAACAATTCTGAATACGTTTTCAAAGATCAAAATTACACAAAATATCTTCTCATATCCCTCAATAAGGGAAAGAAAAGTGAACGTTTAACAATACACTATTGAAAAGACAGGTTAATGAACAGACTCACTAGGGAAATAGAAAATATTGAGAAATAAATGAACGAAAACTAAATATAACAAAATAATGACAGGTAACAAAAGCAATCTTAGAAAAACAATTATAGTTTTAGACATCCAGCTTAAAAGAAGAAAGCACTCAAATTATGTAACTTTGCAACCCAGACAATAGACTAACAATAGCAAACTAGGTTCAATACCAGCAGAAGAGAAAAATAAAAAAGAGAAAGAAAATCAATAGGATAATCAATGACATCAAATAATGTTTTGTTTCTTCAAAAAATCAACAAAATGGACAAACTCGTATTTGACTGCCTAAATTAAAAAAGAAGACATCAATTATTAAAATCAAAAACTACCAAAATTTTTTATTTTAGTAATTGAAAGTGAGACATTACCACTGATTTTACAAAACTGAACAGAAATATAAGGTTAAACTAGAGACATTGTACACCAGCAAATTAGATAATCTAGATAAATAGAAATCTTTGTAGAAATATCCACCTTACTAAAACTGACTGAAAATGAGATAGAAATGACTTACAATAAGTAAGGACATTGAATTAGTATTAAATGCTGTCACTAGGAAAAGGTCCAGGACGTGAAACTACATGACTTCACTTATGAATTATACCTACATTATTTTAAAAAATGAAAATCAATCATACTCAAATTATTCCAAAAATTAAGAGCGGAAGGAATACTTCCTAGCACACATTATCAGGATTGTATGATATTACAGCCCAAGATACTATAAAACCATTATTTTTTATGAATATAGATGCAGAAATTCTCAACAAAATAATACTAAACCAAAGCACATTAAAAGTATTAAACCTCCGTGCCCCAGCACATGTACCCAAACAATCTAATTTAAAGATGGACACAGGACTTAAATAGGCATTCCTCTTAATGGGTCATACAAATGGCCAATGAGGACATGAAAAAATGCTCAGTGTCACTAAATATATACATATATTTATAATCCAACATTTGTAATGATAAAATGACTCAGAAAAAATGAATAGAAAAGAATTTCCTTATCATATCAAGCACATTTATGAAAAAATTCTAAGCTTACTTCATGCCAAAATATTAAAGTCTATAACCTTATACCCTAATGTCAAGAGAAAAAAAAGCCCCCAAGTATGTTCACTTTCCACTCTATTCAATATATTACTAAAGTCCTAGCCAGAGCATTTAGGGAAGAAAAGAGAAGACATTTAGATAGAAAAGGGAGAAATAAGATTAATTTTATTTGAAGATAACATGATGCTACACGAAGAAAAGTCCATACAATCCAAGATAAACCAATGAGCAATATTTCAGGGTACAAAATTAATGGAAAATTGGATGTGTCTTCATACACCAGAAATGAATAATCTGAAAATTAAATCAAGGAAATAATTCATTTACAATAACTGAATAATATTCATGAAGAAAATACACATGTAAATGTTCATAGCAGCATTGCTTATAACATAAATAACACAAATGCACATTAAAAGTTGAATTTTTAAAAATTGTGTTCATAGCAGCATTGTTTATAACATAAGCCATGCACATCAAAAGTTGAATTTTTAAAAATTGTTGTATGATTGCATGTAAAATAGCAAATTATTCAGCCATGAAAAAACCAATAATATAAGGATACATTCTGCAATGTAGGTGAGCCTCCAAATCAACATGTTAAATAAAAGAAGCCAGAAACAAATGGGCACATATGATTTCTGAGGCCTTTTGTGTACTATATCCACAATAGGCAAATACATAGAGATAGGAAGAAGATTAAAGGTTACTACAAGGTGATAGAATGGAGGATGATCATTAATGCATGTGGTATGTTTTTGTACAGTGATAAAAAAATTTTGAAAGTTACTACTGGCTGCACAACGTTGTGCAAACAATAAATACCATTAAACTGTAAACTTTAAACAGGCTAACTATATGGGAATTTCAACCCCAATTTGTAAAATGTCTTCACTTCCTGAATTACTCTGCAGATATAATGCAATTCAGGTCAAAATAACAGCTGTTTGTTTTTTATTTTAACTCATTATTATTTCTTTTTGCAGAAATTGACAAGCTCTCTAAAACGTATGTAGATTCAAGGAGATCAGAAGAGCCAAAGCAGTCTTGAAAAAGAATAACAAAGTTGGAGGATTCACACTTAGTGATTTGAAAACTTGATGCAAAGTCACAATTAAGCTATCAAGATTGTGTACATCTGGCTTAAGAGCAGACCTATAGATCAATGGAATGCAACTGAGAGCCCACAAACAAACCCTAACATTTATAGTCAATTGGGTTTTGACCAGATAATTTAATGGAGAAAAATTAGCCTCTCAATAAGGATTGCAATAAAGATACGAACTTTAAAACTTTCCACCATGTCCGATTCCTTATCTGTGCAAATTCATTTGGGTTACACTCAATTAAGCCTTGTCTATTTCATCTACTCTTTCCCACCACACACTTCTATACCTCTACAGAAACCACTTGACCTACCTGAAAAACCTTCTCCTTTCCCTCACTACAGGTATTTTCAGGTCTAATGTACAGGACATGCGGAGAGCCCACCTAGGCTGAGCTGATCTTTTCCATTCTCCCACATTCTGTGTATAATAGTACCATATTTTATACTTTCAAAATTCTTTGTGATTGTCTCCATTTCACCGATGAGATATGCTTTCTCTTTCTCCTCGGGTGAATTATATTTATTTAAAGAAGAGAGTCAAGGCATTATCTATGTGATAATTTAATTTTACATTTCCCATGACTGCTAGTTATGATTCATAAATATAATATAGAGGTAAAAGGCTCTTCAAACATTGAGGACTGATCATTTAAACATCCTTAGTACATTACAGAACTACTCAATGAACTACAAAATACACAAACATTCAAATAACTGAACTGTTTGCATTTTACCTGCTCCATTTTGATCAGGAAACAATCAATAAAGTCCCGAGGATTGTTAACATCCAGTGATTCTTGGTGTTCTTTTACTTTCTCCAAAATATAACTTTTTGTAAGAGCAACATTTTTAAGTAATTTGTTATGGTTTCCAGGGAAATAATCAATGAGAGCAGGGAAATTATTGCATAGCTAGAATAGAAAATATAATTTATATAATAATAAACATGTAATAAAATATATATAACATACATCAAACCATGATTAGACATTACAGGTATATTATGAATAAAATATGGTATTCATATTGATGGGGAAATTTTATTCACATATAGTAATTCTCTCTGTTTATAAAAATACTTGTGGGAGAAAATTCTGACCTGAGAATGAAAGATATTCATCATTTCCACATATCATTTTTATTGTATAAAACACCTGCATATTAATTCTGTCAATTTTTACACCAATTCTTGCCTATAATCTTGAAGGATAAGATGGCATGAATTACTACGATTTCCATATTGTAGATGGCAGCAGAGTTTAAGTGAATTGGGCAACTTGACTGAGAGCAGAAAACTGGTTCCTGCCATTTTTATTTCTTTGAAGCAGCATCAGAAATGAAATCAGGATTTTAGAAGAGGCAGAGTCTCAAAGGCATCTTGAAAATCAACTGTGCATCAAAGTAGTTCAGTGACTTTTCTAAGATCACACAATAATTATTTAGGTAGAGTGTAGGACGTACCGATTCAGCACAGGGTAAAATTGTGACACTTGTTTCTGGTTCATACACCATAAAACCAATAATTTTGTCATTCCCAACCCAGTTACCTTGTAAACAAGGATCTCATCCCAGGCATCAAATACCCCTGCTTTAGGCACAGTTTCCTGGTGCCTTCTATGGGCCCAAATACTCTCCCTCTTTTTAAGTAGTTTGTTATGAATTCCAAGGAAATGATCAATGTGAGCACAGAAATTATTGCACAGCTTTAATAGAAAATATAACCTATTTAATAGTAAACATGTAATAAAATATATAGAACATACATCAAACCATCGTTAGACTTTATAGGTAGAATTATGGATAAAATACGATGTCCACATTTAATTTATAAGTAATTTATACAATGACTTAAAAAAAAGAAGGAGATATTCTCTTTCTAAATAAAGATAATTTGGCCAAGTAATGTTATGATGGAGTCTCTAAGTGTTGATCGAGGACAAGCCCTGTGGTTAATGGAAGTCTTCAGAAAGGGTCTGGCTATTGATTGATTAATATGGGTATGTTTTGGGTTGTCACCCAAGTACTTTATAGAAACAGGGGCTTTAATGTTTAGTGGGAAAAAAATCACTGCTCACCCGTATATATGGCCATCCATTTCCTGCATGTAAAATAAAGGGCTCAGCCATCTATCCCAGAAGGTCACTTCATAAATGTCTGGGAAGGACAGCAGTATTCAAACATGTATTTGACAGCGTGCTCCATATACAATTTTGTATTTTTCAGGAAGAAAAGCATAAGCAGTTCCTTAGGAAGAACAAAACTTGGACTCACCTGGATCCATGGGGAGCTCAGAATCCTGAAGTTTTCATTGAATCTCCCCATCAGGGTAAGAAAATTCTGATCTTTGTAATCAAAACGATTCTGGAAAACGATGGAGCAGATCACATTGCAAGGAGCACAGCCCAGGATAAAAGTGGGATCACAGGATGAAGCTAAAGGATTGGAAAAATAGCATTGAAATAGAAAACAATTTTTCTTTGTTAACAGGTAAAGGGAATTGTGAAATTTAAAGCAATATCTTACCAATAAAGTCCCCTAACATTAAAAAGATTCAGCATACATAAAACGAACACTTCATTTTCACCTTAATCCTGAGTTATACATTACATCTACCTGGCTAAGTAATGGAATTTCGCATGTCGCAATTCATATCCATTGCCTTTACCTACACTCTTGTAACCCAAAGTGTCTTTTCTTTTGGAAGGAAAGAGAAAATATATATAATATATAAAATATATATAAATAAAAATATGAATATATATATAAACTTATTTTTTTTTGTTTTTTGTTTTTTGAGACAGAGTCTCACTATGTTGCCCTCAGTAGAGTGCTGTAGCGTCACAACTCACAGCAACCTCAAATTCCTGGGCCTAAGCGATTCTCTTGCCTCAGCCTCCCAAGTAGCTGGGACCACAGGCAGCTGCCGCAATGCCCAGCTATTTTTTGGTTGCAGTTGTCATTAATGTTTAGCTGGGCCAGGCCAGGTTTGAACCCGTCACCCTTGGGGCATGTGGTTGGCACCGTAACCACTGTGCTACAGGCACTGCCCAATAGAGAAAATATTTTTAACACCTAGTAATCCCAGTTTAGAGAGAAGAATCACATCTGCCTACAAAGGCTGAGGACAATACAGCACAGAGAAAGAAAAGGATAAGGAATAGTGGGAACAATCCCATGTTGAAATGGTAGAGAGGAACTAAATAGAGAAAGAGACTGTGGGAGAACTCATGGATTTGAAGGAACAAATGTGAAAATTATAATATATCTGTGTTACATGGGAGAAAAACTATTTTAATAATAAAATGAACAATGAATACAACATAGATTTTTAAAAGTTTTTTTAATTTTAAATGTAAATACAAGTTAGGCAAACAAAAAAAGTCAATTGAAATATTTCCATTTCTCATTTCGATGTGTAAAAAGTTTTCTTTCTTCCTTAGGAAATAAATATCCATCATTTACATTCATCCTCCAAATTAAATTCATTTGTGCAGAGCCACTCTTGGTGGTTTCTGGACTAATGACTTCTATAGACATCAACAGAAGTATGTTCAAATAAAATTTAAAATTCGATCATAAGTCAAGTCTGCTATTTTCTTATAGGTAAAGAGGTTAAAGTATAAGAAAGGTTGTCTTTTTTATTGTTAGGGTATCTCTAAAATGAAAATGTTGTATTTCAGAGATCTGTAGACTTTATATGTAAAGATCTCGCTACCTCACATCTCTAGATTATAAATTAAAATGAATCAAGTGTTTGAATAAATTGTATGTCAATGAACAATAGGAAACCTGTTGAGTTAGCTGCTCCTATTCCACGTGCCTTTAAACATTAAAAGTATCTAAGGTTTCATAAAAGTTTTTATTTTAGCCAAGGAGTAAGAAGGTGAATTGCAAAGCCTAGACTCTCATGTGTGTGTCCCTGTGTGTAAGTGTGTGTTCCACAGGTGAAATCTGATTTTCAATCTTTCCTTTTACTTTATTTGAAAGAAAGAATTTTTAAAATTATAATTTATGATCTGAGCTGATAACCAAATTCATAGTAACGAGAACTTCATAGGTTAGTAGAACTGGCAATGGGAAGAAAATAATTACCATAAACATCATAGATAAATCCAATAGAGGGAAAAGGAAGAAGAGAAACTTAAAACAAAAGCAAATTACACTTAGCAAAGTAATGGAAAGAGGTTATTGATAATAGTTAAAATCTAGTTAAAGAAATTATTTAAAAATTGTTTAAAAATGTGTGGTTTTCTAATTTATACTTCAGAATATATTTCCTAAAAATTAGACATCAATAAATTAAGTAATGGTCAATAAGAAATAATTAAGTCTGATTTTTTAAATTGTACTATGTCTATAGAGAAATAATAATTGATAAGAATCACAATGAGATATGTTTAATGAAGTAAAACTACACATAGTGTCCTCACAGATCAGAACTCTAGTAGCAACTTGGAGAAATCCTCAGATATATCAGAGAGGCTGATTATAGAAACAGATCCCAATTAAATAAAAACACAGGTCATGTGGTTCGTGCTCCATAAGGGTGTGATGGGGTCAGGCCCACCATGACCATTTGCCTTGTACTGTCTGCCAAAACGTTCTCAAATAGGTAAATTACATATTTATGCTACAGGGAAAGCATTGCTCTTTAATTATTTCTAAAAATAAACTTGAAACAGTACTCACAATTTCTGATTTTGAAACAAAAACTCAAAGTTGACAAAGAAAGAGGATTAAGTGACATTTAATGCCCAGGCTGCATGCACAATCGTGTCTGTACACACAGCACAGACACATAAGCTCCCTGGGCTCTCTGCTTCAAACCTCCTCCCCAACATGAGGACAGACAACTAGGACCCACAATGAAAGTTTGGGCCACCACTGAATGTGTCCAAAGGCATCCTTAGAGAAGACATGTGATACTGAGTGAGAGTCACCCACCCTTGGTTTTTCTCAACTCCTCCACAAGGCAGCGGGCCTCCTGTTGGATGCGTTCCTCAATGCTCCTCTTCCCCATCCCAAAATTCCTCAGTGTCATGAGGGAGAAGCGCCGTATCTCCTTCCACCTATTTCCATTGCTGAAAATGACACCTACCAGGATGGGAAATAGAAAGTAGGGGAGAATCCCAGGCAAGGGGTTTGGGGTGGCACTGCACAGCCATGTAAGTGGGCCAAGCTGTCTTACGGGCTCTTCAGGCCTCTGATCACACCCTCCCCACACCCTTTACCACTGCCGCCTCAGCCACATCCTACTTACCAAATCCTTTACTAGTTTTTTTAGAAATTGGTAAAAGGCCTCTTCCAGAAAACTCCTCTCCATGATCAATCAAGGCTTCCTTTACTGCTTCATATCCATGCAACACCACGACAGGCTTCATACCAAAATACACCGTGAACACAGGGCCATAAACTTTTGATAACTGGACAATGGAAAGGAAATGCAAATAACAGCAAAATGACTCAGCGTTTGATTTATGCATCGTGCCTGATTCAGACTGATGCTATTGTTGTATCACTGTAATTTTTAATGCTTTTACTCTGCCACACACAAATTGAGAAATACCTGAATTTTATGCATAAATGCGATGGGGATAGTCATCAGCTGCCACCTATTAATGGCCTCCAATGTGCCATTCAATAGCCCAGGCAGTTGGTACATGAAAAATAGATACAATTTTTGTCAGTTAAACATAAATGCATAAATAAAAATTAAAATAACAATAATGGTCCTCTCACAGGAGTAATATGAAACCCCCCTGTTGTATTATTTGCCTTTCTCTGGTGATTAGTGATATTGGTAAAATGTGCAAAATTTCAGTTAGATAGGTAGAGTAAATTCAAAGACCTACTTATAGGACATATACCCAGTAGAGTACATAACCCTCCTTCTTGAGAAACTTCCATAGAGTTTTCTACTTTTGTACTTTTATAGAAGAGGATTTATAGAAAATTGTATACTAATTTACATTCTCATCAACAGTGTGCAAGTATTGCCTTTTCTTCACATCCACTCCAACAGATATCATTGTTCCTCTTTTTATAATAGAGAATGGCCATTATTGAACAGTCTAAAAACAATAGATCCTGGCATGTATGCAGTGAATAAGGAAAACTTACACAGTGTTGATGGGACTGTAAATGAGTACAACATCTATGGGAAACAGTATGGAGATTCCCAAAACAACTAAAAGTAAATTTAGTATTTTATCCAGCAATTCCACTACTGGGTATTTATCCAAAGGTTAAAAAAAAAAATGATTATTTCAAAAAACATGTGCACCTGAATGTTTATTACACCACAATTCACAATTGCAAATATATGGAACCAACCTAAGTACCTATCAATTGATGAATGGATAAGTACTATTCAGCCATAAAAAAAAAAAAAAAGAAAGAATGTCATTGCAGAAACTTGTATGGAACTGGAGACCGTTATTCTAACTGAAGTATCTCAAGAATAGAAAAGCAAACACCACATGTGGTCACAGAAAAGTGGAGATAAATGATGGGGACACGTGGCCAGGAGAAGACATTAAGGTTATTTGAAAACAAAAAGGGAGAAGAGATGTGGGCGGAAGGGCAGTGAGGAATAATAACCTCCCTAAATGGTACAGGGAACACGGCTGTGGTAACAGGTACACTAAATCCCAGCCTTCACCATTTCACAATTCACCATGGAACACAAACACTCACACCCCTTTAATATCATAAAATTTAGTACAGTTCTCACCTTAAGACATTCAGCAGGTTTACTTGCCCTATTTTACATATAAAGGAACTTAGGTAGGAGAATTCCAAATTCATTTTCAGTTCCCACAGGTAAGGAATAGAATTTCCAAATCTTAATCTCTACTTATTCAATTTCTGATGCTTGACAAACTTATCAGTTGCCCATTTCTGCCTTAAGATTAATCCCCTACTGACTGCTTCAGAATCACTTCCAAATCTCTTGTCATGGGGAGCCTGACTCAATAGGCCTGTGATTAACACTATAATCTGTATTTGTTAAAGTCACCACAGATGATTTTAATACGCAGATCTGTTGGCGATCTGATATTACTACTTAGGCTGAAAGACTGAGCATCACAGAGGCAGTGCCAGGACATGCAATATTTTCAATCTGCCAGCATTCTGGACCACATATGGTAGCTTCCTCCAGACTGGTCATTTGTTTCTTTCACTCACTTGTGTTCATCCTGAACTCATAGCTCAGTTTTATTATTGACATTAGACATAAATTGATTATTTAAGAGTAGTTTAATTTTCATGGCTATTCTGAATAAAATACATGGCTATTGTGACTTATTAAATGAAATCTCTAATCTTGCACACTGGTCCTACCATTTACCTTGAGTCAAAACTTACAGCAAATGACCTCAAAACAAAGAAGGGACACATATCTCTGAACTTTTGCTGCTATATTATTTTGGTTCTACCATACAACAGCCTAAATGTTTCTCTATTCACAAAGTTCATAGCTTCTTTCCACTATTTCTGCCAGTGAAAGACTGGAAAAGGCAACAAAGCATCAAAGTTTGTAGGGATTATTTTGCTTTATCAGTATGCTTCCAGGAGCACTTTCCAATAACTTACTCTTTTCAACTCAGTAGAGGGGCATAAAACATACTTACATTCTTTATACTTTTCCTGATATCCTTAATATCCACCTGTAGGATATTTCCAATAATAGGGAGAGGAGTGGGGCCAGGCGGGAGCTTCCCTCTCCCAGAGCTCTGTCTCCAGAGAAAAAGCAGAAGCAAACAGGAGAGACAGAGCACCAGGGCCACAGCTGGGTCCATTGCAGCCTTCTCTTCCTAAGACAACAGTGAGCACAAACTTTTATAATGCTCTAAGGCTTTCATAATACCTCTAAGGCTTTTATAATGCTGCTGCTCTGTTAGGTATAAAGTGGCCAGTCACCTAAAGCCTCATGATGACCTCATTGAGTGAACTTTGGACCAGAGTTCCTGGTACTAGTTTGGACATTCTGGATTAATTAAAGGCTAAGCATTGGTAATTTTTATTTAAAAGAAAATGCCCTGGTGGTTCCATTTGGACTTTCGCAAAAGGTATCAATTTATCTTTTTGATGGCTGAACATGTACCACATTTTATTAATCCATTCATGAATTGGTGAACACTTTGGGTTGATTCCACATCTTTGCAAATGTACAATGCAAAAACAAACATCACATGTACCTACTGTTCAATTTGACTAATCAATGAGCACACATAAGCATAGAGGGAAAGAAAACTCAGCGAAAAACAACTGGGGGATGGATAGGAGGTAAGGAGAAAAAAAACCTACCTGATGATAAAATGAACTCTATTTTACCATTACTATTTAGGTGACAGCCTTAAGCATTACAAAGGTCATTCATATAACTTAAAACATTTGTACTGAAGCTCTGAAGTAAATAATTTGAAGCAATAAAAGTGCGAAAAATCCTGGATTCTCATATTACGAGCAGTCCCCAGGTTAAGAACAAGGTAGATTCTGTAGGTTTGTTCTCAAGTTAAATTTGTATGTAAGTTGGAACAGGTACATTTACTTATTACCTAGCAGCTTCCATTTGTAAGTGTAAATTGTATGTAAGTCAGCTGTATGGAAGTCACCGTTGGGGACTTCCTGTGATGACCAGTTGAGACTCTATGATGTCAACGGAGATCAGTGTATATAAAAATGTATATTTTGATGCTATGCCAAACATTAGCAGATGTTATTCTAGAAAATGAAATCCTTTCATATACTTAATATAATTTATTAACATTTTAGCTGTCTAAGCATGCAATAGCTAACATGATTCATGCATCTAGAATGATAAAACATAAAATTATTAGCTAATAAACGAATAAATTGTGTACCATTAAATAAAAAAAACCTCCGAAGATAGAGATTATCATTTCTTATTTTTCAAATGTGGAAGGGAGGCTGGGAGAATGGGAGACTTTTCACTGCTGCACAGGGTGAGGAGCTCAGGGTAGAGTTGGAGGAAGAGTCCATGAGAAAGAGAAGAGGCCAGTCCAGGGATGAGAAAGGCTTTATTAGACGAGATGAGGAGTGGAGTAGGGTGTGACCAGGAGTCAGCTCTCTGATCAGGAGTCTTGCTCACAGTTACAAGAAATTGTCATTATTATACCTGGAAAGCAGGTGAGATGTGTCATCTTTTTTCTGCAGAATGAATGATGCTGTGTCAGGGACGGTGCCAGGGACTGAAAGACTTTATTAGAAGAGAGAAAGAGTGGCATGGAGTCTGACCAGAAGTCAGCTCCCTGATCACAGTTTCAAGACACTTTTATTATTACACTTGGAATGCAGGTGAGAAGTGTCGTCTTTTTTCTGCAGAGTGAATGATGCTGGATTAGGGATTGATCTTAGAATTAGTCCCTCAGTGAAAGGTGTTAACCTTGCACCAGGGCCTTATCTCTAGTGTCAGCCAGGACTAGGGTAGGAGATTGCTTGTTCTGGTGTTTTCCAGGAGCACTGACCTTGAAGCATTGCAGGAGTGTGGGGAGGGATTGCTGTGTCCATGCTGTTGGGTCTCTGACCCACTATCCCTAGCTTTCTTCCCAAGATGGCTGTACTCTCGTCAGGGTCAGATTGACATGGAGTTTCTGTGACCATGCAACTCGCCTTCTGATCTGTTTTCTATCACTAGCCATCTTCCTAAGATGGCTATACTCTCCTCAGGGCTGTGAGAATTTACAGGAGGGGGAAAAGTGGATTGCTGTGGTCATGTGGTTTGGTTTCTGGCCTGCTTTCTCTCAGCATCTGTATCCCATAAGGCTGTACTCTTGTCAGGGTCATGAAGATTTCATCTGCACAAGTGGCAGAACTAGGATTTGAGCTGAGATCTTCAGATGTCCACTGTGGTGCATTATCACTCATACCACAGCTGCCTGAAGAACAATTTTACCAAAATAAAACAAATCCCCACACGTTAGTTGCTCAGAGTGTACAGCACATTGGATCTCTTCATAAAGTAACAGGCTTCTCGTTATACAGATTCCCCTTGTTTGATTCCAAAGATAACAGGACATGGGGTGCTCAGATTTGCTCCTTTTCATCCTTGCAGATGTGAACTCTGCTCAGCACAACTCAGGGAGGAGCCAATTTCAGAGGTTTACCGGGGAGGGCTTGAGAAACTGTGGCTTCTCCCACTCCCAGTCACCTCAGGACACAGTTGTTTCTGTTGTTTCTGGTCTGTCCTTGTCAGAGGTGACATATGTAATAATGCACAACAAGAAAGCAAAAATATAGACAGAACAACAGTTATGGATGCAATAGAGGATGGAAGGGAGAGAAATCATTAAACAGACCCATAGCACAGAAACAGCACAATGTGCAGACCCGAACAGGAGCTGACTTCAGAGATTTAAATACAACCAGAATGACTTACATGACAGGTCACTAATGACACTGCATGTGCAAAGGCATGTCCTGTAAAGATGTCATATTCCTTCTAAATTATCTAGTGTAGTTATTTCCAGCTCTTTTAGAGAGAAAAATTAAGTTATATCAAGACTCACTTATACAATGGTTTTATCAGACATGTTTACAGGGATTCTGACAATTTACAGAGAATTTTCACACCCACCATACCCCTTTTGATTCTCTCAATCACTTTTGCCCAAGGTAAAATGATGCCAGTCTTAGTGAATGGAAATCTGAGCCTTGGTGATTCAGTACTTAGGCCAAGGACGCTCAGACTGCACGTAGAAATGCTGCCTCTGGAGCCAGTAACCCCTGCCTGCCAAGCAAAACATTCAGCTCAATGTGTTCACTGAGGCTCACTGACTATGTGCTAAGATTCAATATTTTATTGTTCAGTCTAGCCAGTGAATTTCAAAATGAACAATAATTTAGTTAATCATTACAGCATCCATTGATTGAACTCTGGTTCAAAAGAATTTTAAAGGTTATAAGACCAAACATTATAACCTTTAAAACTTGAGTGCAGGTTGTTTTGAACTCTTTTCTAGGGCAAAGAGAAGTGTAATTTTCTCCCTAACTCAGATTGGTCTAAACTCTGAAAGAATCATACCAGGTTATTGGAATAAAATACACTCAGTTGCTGTCTATAGAGCAGTCATTTCATTCCTTGAGACACAAGTGTCCCTGCCCTGCTTCTCCTCTCTTCTGCTGAGCTGAGGCTTCTGCCTGGAACTTTCTTTTTTTAGAATGAAGGAATCAAAGAGAATTTAAAGATAGAAGGGATCTCTGAGATCAACAGGGGTAAGATGTACCAAAATACATTTTTAGGAATGAGCAGTTGGTGACTCTGTGAGATACAGTGTCTTCCAATACATCGGGACAAGATGCTGTATTGTGGTCCAACTCTCAGTTCAGTGACATCTCACATCCCATTCCCATCTCAGAATCTTGGCTGAATTTATAAGGAGATTATGAGCATCAACACACACACACACACACACACACACACACACACACACACACACAGTCACAGGGCAATGTAATCCCAGTTTGGCCAGAGATTAGATTGGGTTTTTTGGATTAGAGAGGGTTTTCTTTTATTAATGGAATTTATTTTTTAAAGGAGTTTTAGGTTTCCTAGCAAACTATGTAAGAAGTACACAGTTCCCATGTACTCTTATGGGCAAAAAACCTATATGTAAGACTTTTATACAGATTATTTCTGTGAGAGTAAGTTAAAAGTCTTTGGGAGACAGAACGGAAAAACAATGGCCAACACTCCATTGTTGTGATAGGCCCGGTCACTTAAGAGAAAGGGTTTATTGACTTTCAGCCTGTGCGCAGAGGCAGGGCTTGAAAGCAAACCTTGTATATCTCAGGAATTTCCAAACTACTCCCTTAAGATGGATGACTGCCTCCAGATGGTCTGTTAAAGGTGAAGGCATTGTAGCTGTTTGGTCCCCCAGAGTTCTGTCTTCTGTCTGTTTGATCTCCTGGAGCTTTGGTTTTATGGTTTGTTACTTTTAGTTACTTAGCATAAGAAACAACTTTAGATAAGGTTAGAGGTGCTTAGCTCTAGCCATCCTGACACCAGGTGGTTAGAGCCTGGGTCTTTGAGTTAGAGCTAGTAGATTATTGATTTATGATGCATATGTGTAGTACTTCCTATAAAAGTTGTGGTAAAATAAAGATCTTGTCTTGTCACATGCCAAAGAGAGTGGTGATCTCCTTTTCTATCAGACAATTTCAATTGCAGGTCCTATACTCTGCCTCACTGCTTGCATTCACCTCCCCCAACATACCCTCTCTTCTCACCCAAACTTATCCTCTCCATAATAAACTATCCTAACAGTGTCATTCATTAGTAACAATTAATGCACCAACTGTGACACATAATCATCAAAGTTTACAGTTTACATAGGATTCACTCTTTGTGTTGCATGCTCTATAGGTTTTGACTAAAGCATAATAACATGTAACCAAACTTGTTGTATCATACAAAATAGTTTCCTGCTCTGAAAATCTCTGTGCTAGGCGTTTTCATCCCTCCTTACTCCAAAGCCCTTGGCAATAAATGATCATTAGCGTTGGGATAGTTCTGCCATTTCCAGAATATCATATAGTTGGAATCATACAGTGTGTAGTCTGCTCAGATTGGTTCCTTTTATTTTTATTCCAGATTAGTTCCAGGGTACAAACAATGAGGTTATAAAGTTTCCATATGCTAGGTAGAGTCCCTATTGTAGTTGTGTCCCACACCCAAGAAGTATACCATATATCTTACATTGTGCCCATTAAGTGGGGCACCAAACTCCCAACTCCCAGCTTGAGTTGAATTGAGTTTTTCTCTTATATGGGCATGTATTAGATCATCTACTGGTTTCATATTAGTATTGAGTACATTGGATACTTGCCTTTCCATTCTTGCGCCATCCAGTTTAATACACAAGATGTAAAGTCACCATCTTTTTATGACTGAATAGTATTCCATGGCATACATTATACCACAATTTGTGAATCCATTCCTGGTTTGGTGGGAATTTAGGTTGTTTCCATATATTGGCAATTGTAAGTTGAGCTGTGATAAACAATCTAGAGCAAGTGTCCTTATGGTAAAATGAGTTTTTTTTTTTTTTTCTGGGTAGATGCCTAGTAATAGAATTGGAGGATCAAATAGGAGGTCTAATTTGAGTTCTTTGAGGATTCTTGATACTTGTTTCTAGAGAGGCTGTGTTGGTTTGCAGTCTCACAAGCAGTTTACAGGAATTCTGACAATTTACAGAATATATTCACACCCACCATATCTACTTTAATTCTTTCAATTACCTTTGCCTGAGGTAAGATGACTTCTATCTTAGGGAAGAGAAAGCTGGGCCTTGGCCATTCAGTACTTAGGTCAAGGACACAAAGACTGCAAAAATGCTGGAACCAATAACACCCACCTCTTGCATCCTACCTGCCAAACAAAACATCAGTTCAGTGGGTTCACCAAAATTTACTGATTGTGTACTGGGACTCAATATTGTATTATTTAGTGCAGTCAGTGACTTCCAAAATGAACACTAATTTAATTAATAATTACAGCACAAATTGACTAAAACGGGGGTCCAAGAGCTTGTTCTAAAAACCTTTAAAACTTGAGTGAGTACAGGAGTGTGCAACCTTTTTTCTTTTCTGCTGCACACTGGAAATATAAGAATTGTCCTCAGCCATAAATTAAACATACAAACACTAATTAGCAATACAAAAGGTCCCTCCATATATTTCAAGATATCCAACACCACAAATAAGCAAAACAGTCCTCAAATAATCTGCACGTGGTCCACAGGTTACAGTTGGATAACCCTGATAGGGCAAAGAACAGCAGTTTATTTTCTACCTGACTCTTACTGGGCTAAACCAGTGTTTTTTAACCTTTTTAATCTCCCAGCACTCTTGAACTTCCATGGCACACTTAAATTATGTTGATAAAAAAGAAAAGGAAGAGTAAAAAAAAGAATATGCTTACTGTGCTTTGAACTTCTTTCAATAATAATTTAATTAATGGCCTTTAAAAATTTTCATGGCACACATAAGATCTTCTCATGGCACATTGGTTGAAAATAACTGATCTACACTCAAAAACAACCATATCAGTTATTTGGATAAAATAAGCTCAATTGCTCTCTTGGGAGCAATCATTTCATTCTTTCAGACATAGGTATCCCTGCTCTGCTTCTCCTCCCTTCTGCTGAGCTGAGGTTCCTGCCGGCAACTTTCTTTTCTTAGAATGAAGGGATCGTATATGATTTACAATCAGAAGGGATCTCAGAGATCAACCGGGCTAAGCTATCTTTAGGAATGAACAATAAGTGACTCAGTGAGATAATGTCATCAATGCACCAGCACAAGAGGCTGTGTTAGGATCCCTATAGTCAAACTTCCAGTTCAGTGACATCTCACATCCCATCCCACAGAATCCCCATCTTGGCTCAATTGATTAAGAGATTACAAGTATTAAACCTCCCACAGTCACAGAATAATCCAATCCTAGCTTGCCTGACCTGTGGGTTAGAGAAGGTTTTGCTTTGCTTTTTAATTATAGAATTTATTTTCTAGAGGAATTTTAGGTTCCCAGAAAAACTAAGTAGGAAGGACACAGTTCACACATACCTTTTCCCTGCACCCACACATTCCTCTCCCAAAGAAACTATCTTAATCAGTGTGGTTCATTAATTAAAAATCAATGAGCCAACCATAACACACATTTGTTAACCAATATTTATAGTTTGCATTGGATGCAGTCTTTGTGTTATATATTTTATGAGTATAAGTGTATAATGTCATGTATCCAGCACTGTGGCATCATCTCTCCCTTCCCACAAAGCCCTGGTCAACTAAGGATCATTTTGGTGTTGCCAGTAGTTTTGCCTTTTCACTTCCTATTAGGTAGTATGCATAAGATTCATCCTGACTTTTATAGCTCACTTCTTTTTAACAGCAAATAATATACCTTTGTATAGATGTATCCAGTTTTTTTACACATTCATCTACTTAAGCATATCTTGATTACTTTTAATTTTTTCAACGATGAATAAAGCTGCAGTAAATGTCCATGTCTTTGTGTGACCAAATGTTTTCAAATTGTTTGGGCAAATGTCAATTAGATCAACTGCTAGAGCAAGTGGTAAGCATAGTCTGGTTTTGTAAGTAAATCCCACATTATCATCCAAAGGTTGTGTACCATTTTGCATCCCCAACAACAGGGACTAATAGTTCCTATTGCTCTGCATCTTTGTCTACATTGGATTTTATCACTGTTTTGTGTTGTTTATACGTGTAGAGCTAGCTCATTATAGTTTCATTGTTCAAGTTCCTAACGATGTGTGATGTTGAGCAATTTTTACATGCATATTTGCCCTTTGTATGTTTTCCTGGGTGAAGTATCTATTCACATATTCGGTTCATGTTTATAATCGGATTTTCCCATTTCGTATTGTTGAGTTTTAAGATTTATTTGTACATTTGGGGATAACTGTCCTTTAGAAGATATGTCTTTTGCAAATATTTCTCCTTGTTCTATGGTTTATTTTTCATTACCTTGAAAATGTCTCTTGAGGATAGACGTTTTGAACTTTAAGGAAGTCTACATTATTGACTCGTTCTTTCTTGGATGGTGCCTTTGCTGTTGCTTTGTTTTGTTTTGAAGAAAAAGTTGCCAGACCAAGGCCATTTAGATTTTTTCTAATCTTATCTCCTCAGAGATTTATAGTTTTGCATTATACATTTAGGTCTATGAACTATTTTTAGTTAATTTTCTTGAATCATTAAGGTTTACATCTAGATTCTTATTTTTGTTTACATGAATGCTCCAACATTTCTTGAACATACTACCATTACTTAACAATATTCACTTGAAATGCCTTTGCATCTTATTCAAAGAAAGTTGACTTTTTTTGTGGATTTGTATTCTGTGAGCTATTTAATATATTTCTAATACTGCAGGGTATATGTTTCAGGTTTTCTATTCTATTCCATTTATTTGTCTATTATTTTACCAGTATCACACTATCTTGATTACTTTAGCTTTGTAAGAAGTCTTGAAAGCAGGTAAGGTAGGGTTAGTCTTCTGACTTTGTTCTTCTCTTTCAATATTATTGAGTTTTTGGCCACTCCTTATAAATGTTGTGATCAGATTGTTGTTAAATAAAAGAGAATTTGTTTGAATTTTAGTTGGGATTACAGATTAAATTAAGAAGACTGACAACAATAGTTAAGTGTCCTATTTATGAATAGGGAATAGCTCAGCATCTACTTAAAAAACTTCATTGGATTCTTTCTCAGAGGTTTCTAGTTTTCCAAAAATTACCTGTACATGCTTTCTCACAGATATCAAAGTATTTCACAACTTTTGGTATATTATAAATGATGCTATGAATTAATTTTAAATTCAAATTTAAAATATAAATTGTTTATTGCTAGTTATGTAGAAAGAAATTAACTACTATATATTAGCCACGTCTCATGCAACTTTACTATAATTGCTTATAAGTTATGGTAGCATTTTGATGTTCTTTTTTTTTTCTGGGTTTCTAGAGGTTCTTTGATTCCAAGGAGTTTTCTACATAGACAATCATGTGATATGTGAACAACAGGTCCATTTCTTCACAATCAACATACCTTTTATTTCCTTTTCTTGTTATTACATTACTTAGGATTTCAAGATTATTGACAAATAAGAGTAGTGAGATGAAAATCCTGCCTACCTCTTGCAATTAGTTCAAGAACTTCAAGTTTTTTTTTACACCGATAATATTAACTGTAAGGTGGCTGTAGATGTTCTTTGTCAAATTGAGAAAGTTCCCTGCAACTCCCACTTTGCTGACAGTGTTATCATCAAGTTGCGTTGAAGATTGTCATATAGTATTTCCATCTGAATGAATATCATTGTGTAGTTTCTTTTCCTTAGCAAATTGAGGTGATGGAGTACATTTGTTGATTCTTAAATATTTAACCAGTCTTGAATACCTGGATAAATTCCACATGGGAGTGGTGTGTAATTCTTTTTATATACTGGTGAATACAATTTCCTAACACTTGGTTAAGGATATTTATACCTATTTTCATTAGATATGTTGGTCTCTAGTTTTTCATTTTCATAATTTCCTTCTCTGGTTCTGGGTTTAGGGTAATGCTAGAATCATAGACTCAGTTAGGAAGCATTCCCACCGCTACTCCCTTTCAGAAGAGATTTCAGAGAATCGGTATAATTTCACCCCATCCAAGTGTTTGGTGGAATTTACCAGTAAACCTATATGGGCCTGGTGATTCTTTTTTGGAGGTATGAATTATTTCTTGAGTTAAATTAACAGATAAATGTCTATTCATATTATCTATTTTTTCTTATGTGAGTTTTCAAGGGTTCTGTCTTTAAAGATGGATCCACTTCATCTCTTATTATATAACATATATATAACATATAACATATATAATATATAACATATAATATAAACATAGATTTGTTTATATTACTTTATTATCTTTCTAGTGTTCACAGTAACAGTCAGTAGTGATGGCCCTCTTTTAATTCTCTATTTTTTTCTTCTTGAGATAGATTTTGCCTTGTCACCTAGGCTAGAATGCCATGGCCTGAGCCTAACTCACACTGTTCCTGGGCTCAAGCAATCCTCCTGCCTCAGCCCCCTGAAAATCTGGGACTACATATGTGCCACCACACTCAGCTTTTTCTTTCTTTTTTTTTTTTTTTATATATTTTCAGTAGAGATGATGTCTCACTTTCCTCAGGCTGGTCTTGAACTGAGCTCAAAGGAATATCCTACCTCAGCCTCCCAGAGTGATTTGATTATAGGCATGAGCCACAGCTCCTGGCCCCTCTTTTAATTCTGACATTAGTAAAATGTGAATTCTGTCTTTTTGTAAAAGTTGTACACTTCTTGGGGGTGGGACACAATTACAAGAGGGACTTTACCTAACAACCACAATCAGTGTAACCTAATTTTTTGTACCTTCAATGAATCCCAAACAATAAAAATTTAAACTAAACAGAAGTTTACTAATTTTATTTTTGAAGAATCAGCTTTGGGATTCATTGGTTTCTCACAGATTCCTACTTTTCAAATGCATGGATTTCTGCTCTATTTTTATCATTTTGGTTTTTGCTTGCTTTGTATATAATTGGTTCTTCACTCCCTAGTTTCTGATAGTGGATGTGTCCCCATTAGTTTCAATTTGTTAGAGAGTAAACATGGTGTTTGTTTTCCCATTCTTGAAATAATTCACTTAGAATAATGATCTCCAGTTTCTTCCAAATTGCTGCAAAAGCATTAATTCATTCTTTTATATGGCTGAGAAGTACCACATAATATACATATGCCGATTTTGTTAATTCCTATGTGGATTTCTTGTAAACAACATAGATGTAGTTGAGTCTGGTCTTTTGATTTATTCTGACAGTTTCTGTCTTTTAATTGGTATACACTTATGAATATTAATGAGAAAGGAAATGAAATCACTTCCTTTTATCAATACAAATAAATGATTGTCTTAGATTATTACCTGTCAAGGCAAATCATGACTTGCAGCAAAAGGTGAGAAGTTCTTAAGCAAATGACTTCAAGAGGTATAAAAATAAAGACCTGGAACCTACATAAAGGGAATTAAAAATCTAGAAGCAATGTTGAAAAGAGTTATTTCTTCTTCTCAGAGGCAGATTCTGATCCTAGAAACAAAAGTCCATGATCATTTAGCCATGGGGCTAAAAGAAACCTCATCATCTGCAGAGAAGAGCTTATAGACATGAGACAGAGAACCTCCCCACTATGATTAAGTGTCCATTTCTATATGGTGACCCTGATGAAACATTTGACAGGGAGCATTTGCTCCCTGATCTCTATGCACAAGGTATGGCTTCCTCCTACACAGGAGGGTTCCTCTCCTCAGACAATCAGCTGGGATGCAGGCTGTCCTTCATGTTCATTTCCCAATCTCAAGTTTCCCATGGATCCAAAATAGCTATTCTTAAAATTAAAAAAGAGAGGCTCTGTCATATGGACCTGTAGTCATTTATCAACTGGTTTCAAATTAGTATTGAGCACACAATTAAATTCAAGAAGAGGAGAGGGAGAAGCGGAAATGGGGCTCAGTAAGCACCCACCTTAATGGGTGCAGTGTAGGGGTGTATGGCATGACTCCTGGGGGAAAGACTCAACTACAATGTGGATCTTACCTAACAAATAATGTAACTTAATCATATGTACCCTCATATTAATCTGAAATTTGAAAAAGAGTTGGTCCTGCTTTCCCCAGAATCTCACTTTTAATCTCTGCTCTTCTTAGAATCAGTCTCTGGAAGGTCCAGAGTCCAGGCATAAGTGTCAAGGAAGGAAGGTCTCTGTGAGGATCCTCAGACCCAGATGTGTTCCTGCCAGGCCCTTCATCCCTCACTGTCTCAATGATTTGCAGAAAAACTAAGGTCAGAGCATGTAAATCCGCAACCTTTAACTTCCCACCTGGCCTCAAGCAATTCTCCTACCTCAGCCTCCCAAGAAATTAGAAATATGGGTATATGCCACTATGCCCAGATAGTTTGGGGGGTTTTGTTTTTTATTTTTTAATTTTTTAAAAGACCAAGTCTTACTATATTGCCCAGGTTGGTGTTGAACACCTGGCCTCAAGCAATCTGCCCTCAGCCTCCAAAAGTTCTGGGAGTGCAGGTGTGAGCCACATGTTAGACAATGAAGTTCCCTTGCATATGAGGGACTTTGTTTCATGTGTTCAAATGTAACCATAAATACATATTTCCCTCTTCTTTGCCTTAGTATGTCTGTGTTTGTATTTGGGTGTGTGTCTATGTTTGTGTGTATTTAACCACTGAGGGGGAAAAGAAGGACATCCTTGGACTGACTGGCTAATTCAAATTTTCTCTCATGTTATTCCCACTGCCAGAATGATCTTCCCTTTTGTTCTCCCTGCAGGTATGAACATATACATCCATACATAAACATACCTACCACAGACATATACATACATAATTATACTTTAATAACCATTGAGAAAACACAGAAAATATACATGCCAAACTGTCATGAGACCATTCCCCTGGAGAGTTAGATAAGACTAAGAGATGAGTGAATTTTATTTATTGTATTTTCCTTCTTTTCTTTCTTTTTTCTTTTTTTCTTTTTGAGACACAGTCTTAAGCTGTCTACCCAGGAAGAGTGCGGTGGCATCACAGCTCACAGCAACCTCCAACTCTTGAACTTAAGCAATTCTCTTGCCTCAGCCTCCCAAGTAGCTGGGACTACAGACATCCACCACAATGCCCAGCTATTTTTTGGTTGCAGTTGTCATTGTTGCTTAGCAGACCCAGGCTGGGTTTGAACCCATCACTCTAGGTGTATGTAGCCGGCGCCCTGCTGACTGAGCTATGGGTGCCGCCTATTTGTTGTATTTTCAATTTTTTTAAAGTCTCAGGAAATTTTCCGATTCAATTTGTAGGAAAGCAAAATATAACATGGATAGTGTGCTTTCTATTTGGCATGCACTGCAAATAGGATGTAGTTTATAATGTAGATTGAATTACAAAACAGTGAACATTCTATCATGCAGGAAAATCTGAAACAGATCTTGAAGGATAGCAAATATTAGAAGAGGAAATGCTCACAGATAACATTCCTTCTGTTAAGAAAAGGGTAGCTAATGGCTGATACACAGGTCAGAAAACAACAGATTTGTTCATATGCAGGTGGATGGCCTTGCACTGAAGTCTGGTAGCCTGCACTTTCTTCAGACAGGAATGAAACAGAGTTCATAGAAGGGGGGTATAGTGGTTAACCCATTGGAAATTGGGGTGACATCAATGTCCTTTGGATCAACCAGAGGTTTCAAGGTAAAATTCTGTAATATGCTGGTCAGGATTAAAAACAGCTCCATGCGGGCCAGACTCTCTCCAGCACAAATTCTTTTTCCTAAAAATAATACATGAATTAATTATTCATTTAATACTACTTCTGCTTTAGCACATAGGGAGGCTTAAATAAGTGTGGAATGAAGAAATATATTAAAGAATCACTATTTAACCTACAGCTTCTTCTATTAACACCCTAACCAGGATTCCTTCATTTCCTCAGCACATATTTCTGTGTGGATACTATGTTAAAAAATCTTTTATATACATGCTAGAAATGCTTTGCTGAGGCTTGCCATTGACATCTTTCTACACACACACACTCAGACATACACACACAGACTCATGTATCGCAACTAGCACAGTATACAACACTATATCTACTTTTCCACCTACTTCTGACTTAGACTCAATGATAGACCTACTTCTCCTTATATGGATTCTAAAGGATAATATTAATTTTGTCACACACCTGCTTAAAAACTTGCAAGTGCTTAACATGGTCAGGTATAATAAAGAATTGTCAATGAAATGACCATAAGCAATTCTTAGAGCCTCATTTCTCACAATTCCTTCCATCCCAGTTTTCCATATCCCAGCCATTACTAACTGTTCACCACTCCCCAAACAAATTGGCAATTTTGAGCTTTACCTCTGACTCCAGGTATTCTTTTACCTGGAATGGTATTCTCCTCTGCTCTGCCTGCCAATAGCCTGCATATCCTTCCACATTCAGTTCAGACTCCACTTCTATGCCAACCTCTTTGAGGTGGTCATGGTATGCAATTCATTCTCTTACCGGTTTTCTAAAACACTCATTAATGTTCCTACTACTGTACATTTCACAAGAAATTTAAATTATTCATATATCTGACAGACAGAAATATAAACTCTTAAGGGAAGCTCTTAGATCTTGAAGTATCCATAGTAATGCCCACAGCGTCAAGACCACAGGGGGCAGGAACACAAGCCATGAGAAATGAATACAAATGTGACTCAGGCTTGTGATGACACAGGAGACTCCAAAATACAGAAAAAAAAAAAAATTAAAGGAGCAGAGGAGCAGTGGCTCATGCTGAGGTTATCCCAGGGCATGGTTCCTAATCTTGGAACCACATTACCAAGGGTTGCTCCATATTGATTTTCTTAAATAATAAGGAGCAAACCTTGTATTTCTGTCTCTGCTTCAGGTGATTCTGTAGGAAAGATCCTTCATCCTCTAATCTTCCTCTTGCTTCTTCCTTAGAATATGCTGAAAATTCTCCATTTCTTCCACTTTCCAAGTCCATTCCATATTTACTTCTCTCTTATGTCAATATGTTCGCAAGAAACTGACTTATATGGACTGCATTTAACCAGAAATTAGTTCCCTTCTGGGTTCTGGGTGAATTCAAAGGATTATAGGTTGAGACTATCAGAGTGTCTATTGCCTCAGCACCCCCTGCTACTCAGCAGAGCTGTGTTCCTCTCTCTGGGGATGCTTCTTATGCATCTGCTCTCTTTTGGATAAAAGTCTGTTCAGAATCCAATGACACTCTCCTACCCTTGTCCACTCTGATGTAGGATGTTAGTATCTCCCCGTTGATGTGAATCCTGAGATTCTACCCCATTTTGTTACTTCCCTTAACCGATCCACAACTCTAAGAACATTCTCTTCATTAAAGCCATTTTGATTAACCTTTTTGAGTGTGAGACTTCTTTGTTTCTAGAACCCTTAGAAATCAAGGGAAGATACTCATCTATCACTTCCTGAAAGAAAATTTTTCTTACCTTCCAACTTTGCTACGCCCCTCCTCCACAACCCAATAGGCAAGTCAGGAGCTCTAGTCTCTGGCTTCAGGCAGAAGCCCTGAGCATCATATTAGTCACACTGCAGTCTCATTTGTCCTCCTCTCTTACAAGGAAAAACTGTTTCTTGTTCACATTTGGGTCCCTGGATCTCAGCTTGGCATTGCTATGTGTAAAGCACTAAGAGAGGTTTATGGAGTTTACTGGACTCTCGGGGTAGATAACAAAAGCCTCACTAGATCTATACTTCTAGGGGGAGCTCCTAAGAATCCCAATGGGGGTCAGGAAGCAGAATCAGTGAGAAGCAACCTGGACTTCAGAAGTGGTGCCTCTGCCCTCATACAAGTGTCAGTTTGTCCATCCCAGGACAGCCTCCAGGAAAAGCCCTTTCTCCTCTCATTCATTCTTGGATGTGCAAATAAAAAGAAAGCTTTCTTGCCTGCTGAAAAAGGTATGAAGTAGTCACTCTTCTTAAAGTTGCCACTTTCATCCAGAAAGTGGCCAGGGTCAAACTGCTCTGGGTTGGGAAATTCTTTCTCATCATGTAGGATGGAAGACAGATGTATTAATATGTTTGTGCCCTGATTAAAAAAAAAAAAAAAAAATAGATAAACCAGATTATAAAGGTGGTCATTGAACTTGAAAAAAACATTAGAAATCCTTTATCAAATGCTTTTGTTTTTAAAATGAGATTGAGACACAAAAAGGACAATATATTTGCTCTGTGTCACAGATGACCAAGCCCAAATGGGTATTAAATCATATAACACCCAGTTCAGGGCACTGTTCACTGATTGCAAGGCTATCCTCAATGGTTTGGAGTGTGACACTAGCATGTACTTTGCAGAAAAGCAAGGAAGATCCCAGGAGTACATTGCTCTTGACAAATAAATTACAGTATTGTCCAACATTGCTAATATCACTGAAAATCCAGCTCATTCCCCTTAGAACTAAATATGAGGCTTTCCTAAAACTCAGTAGCTAAGTGGCCTTCTTCTGAAAAATGTTCAATTTCCCACAAAGATGAGAAACTGATAAGTATCCCCTCCTGCAATGTTCCTTCTATTGAATGTTGACATATTCTTATAGAAAAGAGAGAGCATTTTCAATTTCAAGTAGGTTTTTCTGAAAATCAGAGATAAAAAGTGACACAATGTCAACATCTAGACTTAACAGACATCTACAGAACATTTCATCCCAACAAATCTGAATACACATTCTTCTCAGCAGCCCACGGAACATACTCCAAAATTGACCACATCCTAGGCCACAAATCTAAACTCAGCAAAATTTAAAAAATAGAAATTATTCCTTACATCTTCTCAGACCATCATGGAATAAAAGTTGAACTCAATAACAATAGGAACCTGCCTACCCATACAAAAACATGAAAGCTAAACAACCTTATGCTGAAGGATACATGGGTTAGAGACGAGATTAAGAAGGAAATGACCAAATTTTTGGAAGAAAACAACAATCAAGACAAGAAAAACCACAACCTCTGGGATACTGCAAAGGCAGTCCTAAGAGGGAAATTTATAGCACTGCACACCTTCCTCAAGAGAATGGAAAGAGAAGAAATTAACAACTTAATGGGATATCTCAAGCAACTGGAAAAGGAAGAACATTCCAACCCCAAACTCAGAAGAAGAAATGAAATAACCAAAATTAGAGCAGAATTTAATGAATTTGAAAATAAAAGAATATATATACACCTAAAATAGTTAAATTAAAAAGAAAACAAGAATTTGACATCAGTATAGCTGATTGCACTTAATATTTTAAATATTTTAAAATGTGCTGAGCTTCATTTCCTTTTTCAAAGACATTTTACTTTTTATTTATAGCTACACAATATGTAACTTCTGATTGCAAGGTTTAATGTACTATCATAGTATAATGAAAAAAAAAAAAGCTGCCTACTTTCCCAGAATATCCACAAGTGTGTTCCCTTGGCAATTTAGTGCTTTGCTTTCAAATCTGCCTAAATTAGCATCACTTTATTTGACAGTAATGGAAAGTAATTTTCTATAGTTATGAGATTCAAGGGGTGTGATATCTCATTGGGAAAGATGAATTGTGTATGAGTATTCAAATAGTACATTTTGAAATTATATTAATCCATTTTTCACTACTACACTTTCTTAGAAAGTCCACAGAGGAGAAAACTGGTAACCTGACAAAGTGTCCTCTTTACATTTATTTCACTACTTTATTCTATATTCAACATGAAATCTTATTTAAGATAAAAGAAAAGAGAAAAACAAAATTAACAAAATAGAGAATATAAAAGGAAAAAGGTAGATGTTTAGATAACATTCTTTCTTTAAACCTTAGGCTTATAAATTGTAAAGGAGCATGCCTTAGGTCTGTTTAACTCTTGTTTAATTTTGTAACTATGGTATGAATTAAAAATTCAGTAAAGCTTATTAACATATTACTATATTACTGTTAACCATAGTAATTTGGCATAGTTGCCATTTAAGCAGTATTTTGTAACATGTTGATGGTATCTACTTTAGGGATAGTTGATATTGACATGGCAGTTATGTGGTCTGTATTTACTACATATGACTTGTGACTAAAAATCATTAATTTATCAGAAATGTTATAGTTACAAAAATTGTGATGAATTCAAATAAAGTATTTTGTTAAGAATATCCAATATAGTTTTCTAAAGCTAGTGGGATTAAGCACCATGTAGATCGATTTTCTTCCTCCCTGGCTCCTTCCTTTCCTTTCTTCTGTTCTTCATCCTTAATCCCTCCTCAGTAAAATATTTAAAATTATGGGTGACAAGAGAGAAAAATCAAGGTGGGAGAACTGCTTGAGCTCAGTACTTCAAGACCAGCCTGAACAAGAGTGAGATCCCGTCTCTACTAAGAATAGAAAAATTAGCCAGGCATTGTGGCAGGTGCCTGTAGGTCCAGCTACTTAGGAGACTGAGGTGGAGGATCACTTGAGCCCAGGAGTTTGAGGAGGTAGAGGATCACTTGAGCCCAAGAGTTTGAGGTTGCTATGAACTATGATGCCATGGCACTCTACTCAGGGCAACAGAGTGAGACTCTGTCCACCCCTCCACCCCCCACAAAAGATGTACTATTAAAGCTTTGGTAAATATTTATACCAATCCTGGAGGTCAGAAAGCCTACATGACTGGAGGGTTCTATATAAATTACAGTTAAACATAAAATTCTTTGAACATGTTTTAAAAATGAAGTCTTTTAGTAAAGATTCTGAATTACCCTTTAAAAACTTGAAAACCAAACACTCTTTCTGGTATAAAATCCGCATAATGAGGAAAATCGCAAATTCATCAAATAAGCAACGGTGAAATGAGGAGCATGCTTCTCATGTCATATATTAATGGAAAACTCAAAAGCATCTTCATATTTTTTTTCTAAATTTTACTTAAACACAAGTACAGGGCAAACATAGTAGACAGGGTGACCTCCATCCACACTCTATGGTTCCTGGCTAGGGAGGAAGAGGACACTGACTCTGCTCATGTGAGTGTAAGGTGGGGATGGTGGACAAGATTTTACCCCATAGGAGGCACAACACCCAGGGGAGAGGGACACTGCAGCTCAGGATGATGAACGTGGCTCTGTTCCACAGCCTTCGCAGTACATGGAGAGAAGGGAAGGGGCAGAGTTTCTTTAGTGGTGTTTGCCTTGTGTAGAAGGCAAAAGGGTTCTGTCATGCAGGGCTGCCTTTCCCCCCTATTCTCTGGCTATCAATAGCAGTCTTGGGGCAGGGGGTTGGTTATGTACATCTTTTTATTTCTGGGTTTCAGGCTGCTTTAGTGTCAAGGCCAAGATATATAGGAGAAAAAAGAAACCAAACCAGGAAACTCCCTACTACATTGTTCCTAGAGGTACCTAACTAGCTTATTTCTCTATCCTTCAGTCCTCTGACTTATCAATATACTTAGCTTTCTATCTTTAGTTGTAGTTAGTGGAATGAGAAGGGTAGAAAAAGATTACTATACTTTGTCTAGAAGACTTGGCTCCTTTCTGGTGGCAATGTCTTATCAAGCTTTTTAAAACATGAGTGGGTTCTAATGTAACAACTTCATATTAGATGAAGATATTTCATCTATTAGATGAAATATTATATATTTTATGAATTGCCATAAGTAGAAATGACCTATTATCACAAACACTTAGTAAAATACATAAAATGTCCATATGATGTTAAAAGTTCTGTTATTATAATTTAGGGTTGCCATTTAATGTATCTCCATAGAGTTATGCTTCTTGACTTCTTAGTACAGTATTTTGAATACACAGAAAGATACAAGTACAACTTTTCCATTTTTTTGGAATTAGAATTTCAAAAAGTTATTTCAAGGGATTATCCTTGAAGATGTTCAAAGGATCTTATCCTCCACTGTAAAAGGGACCTAAGCTAGGTCAATTGTTCTCTTCCAGGATTTGAATCACGAGCAGAGTAATTGAAATAAATCAATTTGGAATTTATCCATTCTGGCCTGTAAATACCTGTGGTTTCAGCCTGGATTTCCCCCAAAGACTAGAACTTGGCCCAAGGGTTTGTGGGCAGCAGGTGTGCTTTGGGGAGGGTTCTAAGCAATGTATAGGACAAGGAAGGACAAACAGGGAAGGAAGAAGGGCCCTTCTGGAGCTGTGTCATCAAGCTGATTCCCACTGCCAGCAACTGGAGTTTAAACTCAATAAGGACTTACGAGGAACCTTGTTGAAAGCAGCTCAGAATTATCCATATGGGGGTCAGAAGACAGTATTCTTCCAGCAGCTCAGATCCCTCTGGTGCCCGAGGCATTGCTAGTGTCTTTGCATCTTCAGATTTTCAGGCATGTGGCTGAGTGCGCGCTGCCGGCATCCCATATTCCATCTGTGCGGTTGCTTTCTGAAGCATTGCCTGGAATAGAATGTTGGCCCGCGGGGATGTGAGGGGAGACCATGCACTCTCCAGTACACACTTCTATCAGTCGCCCTTTCCAAATCTCCATGGATACCTTGGTATTCCTGCTCACCTTAATCTAGGGAACAATCTCCACATCAATTTATAATAAAGTCCTTTTTGCTTATGTCAGCTGGAATGAATTTCTATAGCTGCAGCCAAGGAACCCTGATGGACACACTCATTAATCTGTTTTTTTTTTTTTTTTTTTTTTTTTTTCAGTGGGAGATAGTTTCACTTGTGGTAAAGTCTATCACCTTCACTGGATCTCGGCATATGTATCAAAACCCTTAAGCTTCAAGGACCATATGAGTGCTGTTAAAATAGAATCTCTGGCCCCTGATGCTGAAGATTCCCAATTAGCTTCTGATGTTTCACAGGCCTATCTAACTCATTTACACAGTATGTAAGGGCATGTCGTGCTTCAAGTTTGAATAGATGTAAACAGTCAGCAACTGGAAAATACAAGTTAGGGATACAGGTGGATGTTATCACATAAATAGTATTTGGTTTTATGAAATTACAATTACGGTACTTCTGAATCTCTGCTTCTGCTTTATTATGAGGTGACAGATGTATATTGCTGTGATTTCTCTAGTGATGGTTGCCGCTGCTTCCTTGTCATCTTTAATAACAAAGCAAGTGGACAGATGAAATTGGAATGATTTATTCTCTGTGAATACCCTCATCAAAGCATACTGTCATTGTAACAGGTGAAAGCTTTTCCACCAGGTTATTATGCACGATAGGACGGTACAGCTAGCAAACACCTTACCTCCCCTTGTGTCAATGCCACGGTATATGTATTTCCATGTAGGAATTTATGGAGCAGGCTGTTATGATTACTTTCATCAACATTTTAAAATGTTAATCATCTTGAAGTGCAATATAGTTACAAGTGTCCATATCATAGATGTTCTTGAAATTTCACAAAGTAAAAATACCAACACAACCAGCACTCAAATGAAGACATAGGGCAGGATCAGTCCTGAAGAAGGTACCTCATACCCCTGCTAAGCCACAATCCCACTCCTGAGGTAACCATTAACCTGATATTTTATCATCCCTGGATTAGCTTTACCTGATTTTTAAATTAACTTTTTTGTATATTTTAATTGAGGTATAATTTAAAATTAGTGAGATCTTAAATGGTACAGTTTTTAGTGAGTTATGAGAAAGGCATACACCTGTATAACCAATAACTCTACAAAAGATATAAAACATATCTATGACCCCAGGTTTCCTGGTACCTTTCTCCAATCAAGCCCCCTTCTCCTGGAAGATGCTACTTTCCAGATACTTTATAAGTTCTGCTTGTTTTTGAAATTCACATAAATGGAATCAGTATTTAATCTTGTGTCTGACTTCTCTTTGCTCAGCATGAACTTTTTGGATATTCATGCTGTTCCATGTATGCATTAGTTTTCCTATTGATAAATAGTATAAATATTGGCCCAAGGGTTTGTAAACATATATGTACTTTACAATGGTTTATAAATATAAATATACTATGTGTGTCAAATCTCATGACACTGGTGTAGTTTCTAGTTTTTGCCTGTAAGTAAATATGCTTCTATGAATATTCTTGAACAAGTATTTTTGTGGAAATGGTTTATTTCTCTTGGGTGGAATTTTCAGGTCGCAGGGTGGTATATGTTTATTCAAAAAATTTCTAAGCCATTTTCCAAAGTGGTTATACCATTTTATGCTCTTACCAGCAATGTCTGAGGGTCTGCATTGCTTTAAATCTTTGTCAGTACTTGTGGTAGTCTTTCAGAATTTTTCCATTCGTGTCCATGTGGTGTTTTTTATCATTGTGGTTTTGACTTATCGTTTTTTATTTTGTATTGTTGGTAAACTCTAATATATCAATATTTCTTGTAAGGTTTGCATTATCTATATCCTCTCTGAGAAATCTCTGCTCATGCTAGGGTCATAAAGATATTCCCTCATGTTTTATTTTAGAAAACTTGTACTTTGGCTTTTGAGGTCTATCTTTAATACACATTGAGTTAATTTTTATGTATGATTGAAGGTGACTATTAGCATCTTCAGTTGTTCCAATGCCCTATGTTGCCAAGATTTTCTTCTTTTCTACTAGATTTTTATAGGTTCTATAGGATTCTCTGCATCTCCAACTATGTCATGCATGAATAAATTATAGTTTTACTATTACTTTTGCAATATTTATATCTTTTATTTAGGTTTATTGCTTTGGAGGCTAGGACTTCTAGTACCATGCTGCATATAGTTTCTTAAAAGTACACATCATGGCCTTATTTGTAATATTGATAAGGAATAAAAAAATCCACTAATGGGCAGCACCTGTGGCTCAAAGGAATAGGGCACTGGTCCCATATCCCAGAGGTAGCGGGTTCAAACCCAGCTCCAGTCCAAAAAAAAAACAAACAAAAAAAACAACAAAAAAACCCAAACTCCACTAATTCACCATAAAGTATGATGAGAGCTATAAATTTTTTAAAAAGATGTTTTTTATTAGACTATAGCAGGTCCCTTTTCCTAGTTTTAGAAAACGTTTTTATTTTATCAAGAATAAAGGCTGAATTTTGTGAAAATAATTTTCTGCATATGCTGAGATCATATAATTTCTCCTTTGTTTAGATAATGGGAATGACATTAACTAACAAATGACAAATCTATTTTGCATCCTTGGAATAAAGCTCACTTAGTTACCTAATATTGTTCTTTTTATGTATCTCTAAATATGGTTTTCTGATACTGAGAGAGTTTGCATTTATGCTCATGTAGAATATTAGACTTTAGTTAACTTTTTTGTAATATTTTTGTCAGGTTTTGATGTCAGTGTTGTGTCAGTGTCAAAAAAGATTAGGAAATGTTAGATCCTCCTGTATTTTTTTGAAATATATTTAGTATTTTTCCCTCAAATGTTTGACATGATACAGTAGTAAAACCATCTGGACCTGAGAACGTTTTCAGTTAAAATTAATTGTTAATAGATACATGATTATTCAAATTTCTCTTTCTGCTTATGTCAGTTTTGATAATTACATAATTCTGATGATTTCATTTCATCTTTGTTGTCAATTTTATTGATAGAAAGTACTTTAAAAATCTGTAGACTAGACAAAGCTTTTGAACACTCCCAAACTCTGAGAGAGGAAGAGAAATAGAGGGCAAAAACAGATCACTCTCTCAGAAAGCTATGGGATAATTCAAAGAAAACCAACATTAGTCTTATAGGGATCCCCAAAAGCAATGAAGTGCCTTCACAAGGCACAGAGTCTCTTCTCCATGAGAGTATGAATGAGAACTTTCCAGACATGCCAAGAGATTCTGAAATTCAGATAGCAGAAAGTTTCAGAACTCCAGAAAAACTCAACCTGAATAAGACATCCCCCAGACACATTATAATCAATTTCACTAAAGTTAATATGAAGGAGAAAATTCTGAAAGCAGCCAGATGAAAGAAAAACATTACCTACAAGGGGAAGAACATTAGAATAACTGCAGATCTCTCTGCTGAAACCCTTCAAGCTAGAAGAGGATGGTCATCGACTTTTAATATTCTAAAACAAAATAACTTTCAACCCAGGATCCTGTACCCAGCTAAACTGAGTTTCATTTATGATGGAGAAATTAAATACTTCAATGACATTCACATGTTGAAGAAATTTGCCATAACTAAATCAGCTCTCCAGGATATTCTCAGACCTATCCTCCATAAAGACCA